>VMKM01001713.1:0-117496 GCA_008360985.2 Macquaria ambigua | reverse complement strand
CCTCCAGGCCGTCCGCCTGAGGGTTCCTGCTCGGCCTCTGCCCTGCCTCCAGGCCGTCCGCCTGGGGGGTCCTGTTCGGCCTCTGTCCAACCCCAGGTCTGGTTTTTCTGGGTCCCTCCTCTGGGACCCCCTCCGCCCACCTGGGTTGGTGTTCCCTGAGGGATGTCTGGGATCCGTCCCTTGAAGGGGGGGTACTGTCATGACCCATGAAGGACTTATGTTGGACTCTGTGTGTTTCTACACTGATTTCCGGTTTTATTTTGAAATCCCGGTCTTGTTTTCTTGTGTGCTATTTATTTCCTGTCTTTGTTCTTTTCCCGCCAGTGTTGATTAGGTTCACTTGTGTGTGTCTCTCACCTGCCTCTGTTTCCATCCTTAGCCCTTCCCTATATATACCAGTCCCCTTTCTTTGTCCTTTGTCGGTTCATTCTCTGAGTTTCAGTTTTCTTGGTTATCTGAGCCTCTGAGTGTTAGTTTCCCTGGTTCCTTGAGTTCCTGTTGTGTTGTGCTTCATTCCGTGTTCCTGTTTTTGTGCGTAAGTTCATTTTTGTATTAAATAAATCATCGATCTGCACCACTCAGCCTGCTTTTTGTCTGCGTTTGGGTCCTTCCCCTGCTGCCTAGATGGCAAATCGTAACACTGGTCTGTTTAGTAATGTGTTGAATTCTGCTTGCAAAGTTAGACGCTCCTTATATATATCTGGGGATGGTGAGATGGCATATGTCGTCTAACTGGGCAATACAGCGTGTTAACACAGACAGTCTATTTTGTTCTCATGAACATAGCATAGGAGATAATTTCACCTCTGATATAAACTTTCAAAGTCTCCCATAGGGTAGACAATGAGGTACTTGGGGACCTATTTGTATTAATAAAGTAAATTTACTTTGAAACAAAATTTACAAAGTTTTCATTACTGGGCAGTTGAGTATTTACCCACCAAGGTGGTCGTAGGTTATCAACATTTTGAAAGACCATTTCCATAGTAACAGGGGCATGGTCAGATACAACAATTGGGTTATATGAACATGAAGATATAGAATGGAGAAGTCTGTCATCCACAAGGAAGTAGTCTATGCGTGTAAAAGTCTGATGGACTGGTGAGAAAAAAAGAGTATGCTTTCCCAGATGGATTGAGGATTCTCCACAGGTCCAAAACCGCAAATTCAGACATAAAGGTTCGAACGACCCTAGCTGAGGTTAACATGATAGTAGGTTTGGTGGAGGATCAGTCTAAATGTGGGTCTAACCAACAGTTAAAATCACCACCTAAGATCAGCATATGGGAGGACATATCAGGGAGTGCAGAGAAAACTGATTTGAAAAAATCACCATTGTCCCAATTAGGAGCATAGACATTAACAAGAAGTACATTTGTATTGAACAACCTACCACTGACAATGACATTTCTGCCATTGGGATCGGCGATCACAGTAGAACACGTAAAAGGTACCGATCTGTGAAGTAAAATACCCACCCCTCTTGCCTTACTCTGAAATGAGGAATGGAACACCTGGCCCACCCATCTGCACCGAAGATCTGAGTGTTGAGATACCTTAAGATGAGTTTCTTGGAGAAAAATGATGTGAGCATTCAGTTGATGGAGGTGGTGGAGCACCTTACTATGTTTAACTGGATTATTGATACCCTTGCAATTCCAAGTAAGAAAATTAAAACCATTCCCTCCAGCTGTATGAGCTACACCAGGCTGAGTCATGTCTTAAAAGAGAGAGGGCATGTAAATGACAAGGCATAGTGTGAAATAAAGATCTCAGTTGACCCAAATAGTACAAGTGTAAAAATACTGCGAGAAAGCTTAACAATTTATCAGGTGTTAAGACTTGAAGTGAGTGACCACATACAGAGACTTCTCACAGGGGTGTTACCGGAAGTGTGGCAATACTGTCAGAGATTCTTGTCTCGTTCCTCGTTGTCAGAGAGAGATTATTAAAAAATTGCCACAACAGTAGTTTTGTGTGTAGTTAGTAGTTCAATAAACTTATCATTGATAAAGAAGTTGAGCATGTGGTTTGTATGTATAAAGTATTACGGTCACTGTTTAAGAGTCAAGAACTTACCCAACCTCCAGACTGAGACTGAATTAATTAATTGCTTATCCGAGGTGAATTCAATACAAGTTCAATTCTGTTACTCAGTAAGTACTGATCATTTCTGATGAAGTGAGTGAAATCACTTTACTTCATCTTTTGTGCCAATTAATGTATTTACGCTACATATTTTGGTGCCCCATATTAAAGTATTTACGCTACAATAATCATAATAAAATGTCATCCTTATGCTTGAAGACATCTCTCTACAGTATTTATTTCCTAGAATACATTCACTATCTGCAATATCCTTCATGTAATGATTCCGGCATGTGTCCCTATTCTATTGTCAAGTCTACATACAGTATTAGTCGATTAGTTGACTAAAATATCTGCATTAATAATAAGATCACAATTTAAGTCACTTGCCTGGATGGATAATCTCTAGTTTGAGATAATGGTGAGGTAAGGGTGCTCTATAGGGTGTTCTATAGGGTGCTAGAGAACAGTGTCTTCAACAGACAGTTGACCACACAGCTCTGTGAAAAGGTTTAGATCAGCGTGCAACTGAGAAACAGTAGGGAAAGTGTTTTGAGCTTGTGGGGTGAAAATAAAATGTGTTGTTCACACCCAGAAGGGTTTACTGACAATTAACTATTTGCAGAAAAGAAAAGGTGCAGAAAGTAAAGACTGGCAACTATACAGACAACTGCCTCACTCATGTAACTTGAAATCTTCCTTATGGCTTCTGACTAAAATACATTTGTAAGCCCACTCCAATTTTAGACCTTCATTGTGAGGTTAATAATTGTCAAGTTGTTAGTGTAGAAGGAAAAAAGAGTGTGAATAAAGATAGTGTGCATACTGTATATGCCTGTTATTAATTCATCCACAAGCACATAAAGGACAACAAAGACTTATTTTTCCACCCTGAGTTTACTCATTCTCCCTCTTTCCTGAGTTGTAATTGGTGAATCAATGTTATTGACTGGACACAAAGTCCACTCAGCCATCAGCCAACAAATTTAAGAAAAGAAGAAAGTGAGGCCAAGACAGTAAAATACTAAGCTAAATAATTTGCCAGGACCACTAGTCCTTATACCCAGCAAAATTGCTGGCAAGTCCCACTTGCTACAGCTTGTTAAGACACTGTCTCATGTAAGTAACATTTAAAATCACAACTCTTGCAGTTTTTTAATTGCACTATTTCCATTTGCGATTTCAATATGACAACGATTCATCGTTCAGCCCAACTGAACCTGTCTACTGAATTTTTATTGTCGCCAGTGTGAAAGAGAAGCCTCTGCTGCATTACCTCACCAAATGGGTGTCAGAATGCAGATGAAAGAGTTAATGTAAAAATGCAACAATGGCTAAGTATCAACACACTCATGTAGAGGTGGTTTCTTCCTGTTTTTTTTCTCCCCTCTATTTACCACTCATGCTGAACTACAGCACAGTATTTATCATTCCCGGAAGCATTACATAACATGGCTATGGAATAAAAACTGCATGTCATTATGCTGTGCACATATATTATGGAGAGCTGAAAACTTAAAGTAGTAGAGCTGAGTATACTATTCAGTGCCATACAAGCACCAAGAGGGGGTGCTTCTTAAGAGCTCCTTATGACTGCTGTATAATGTATTCATTATGAATCAATGTACTTACAGAGACCAGAATAACTGGACATGGTATAAACAGAAGAGCTGATTGTTTTGTTTACTAGTTATGATGACTCACTGAGACTGTGAGGTCAATATGGCAAATTCTCACTACAGTGCTTAACAAAGTCTCTTCCTGTGACACCTGTATCACTAAGAAGGAGTGGATATGTTTCAAAGATTGGAGGACATCTAATCTTAGGTTCAGCATTGTGTGGGCTGAAGTTAAACCTTATATAAAGCATGTTAACAAAGCTGTCATATACTCCTCAAGGTCCATTTCACACTGTGATTGCAGCAGTTTGGAGATGCTGCTTAATAAAATGTGATGGTATCTCACAGCTGACACACATACAAGAATATAATTCCTTTTCTGAGAGATAAATGCATGTTTTTCTTTTGATTTTCCTTTTTGCAGGTAGCAACATTCACATGGCTGTGAATAAGCCACCCCCCCACCCCCTCAAAATCACAAATCAGTAACTATCTGCTAATTAAAGAAAACAAATTGTTATTCCCACAATGAATGACTGCTGCTTCAAAGTGTAGAGTTTTTAATGTGCACTTCCATTGTTCCTGCAGTTGTAGACAACAAATGCAGCCTTCTTTTGCTCACACAGTAGCTGATCCTTGCCAACTCTCAAAGTCTCAAAATATCACACTGCAACAGCTGCATCTGATAACAAAGCTATAAGAAAGCAGTGACACTGAACCAAACCAGTAAAGTTGTCAGCCATACAACCAAAACAATAAGCTGAAAGACACTCAGTAGAGCTGCATGGAACTGGAGAGTTGAGCGGATCATTCTCTGTGGATTCAATACCACTAGCAACGCCTTTCACATTACACATAGTCACTTCATCAATTGTTAATAATTGATATGATTATAGCAGCTTCATTGATACCACAATCACTTGGGGACAATACAAAATCGGCAAAAAGACATGTTGATAACTCATCCAACCTGTGATTAATACAAGAACAGCATTCAAAGTCTCGTACAGATGGGCACCGGAGCAAGAGGTCTTTAGGAATATTTTCCCAAACGGTGTGGTTGTACACCATTTAATCGCTTTTGGTAACATTGTACACCCCACACAGCAACTAAGACTAACTAACTACTTTCAGGAAGGGGATGTTACAAAGAGCCTTGACATCATAATGTAAGTAAATTCGAGTAAAATACAGACTTCGCTTATCACATGCGAATGCCCCGCACAAAACACAGACGTCGGGGGATAATTTCTAAATCACAAGAGGTCCCCTGGTAATACTAGTCCTGTGCGAATAGGGTTTATAAGTGCATAGCATGGCTCAAATGCTGTAAACATAATTTGTATTCAATTTTAGCTACCGATTACCAAGGTAACTGCAGTTAATACCTTATAATGATAAAGCCTACAGTCAGAACAAGTCTGCACAGAGCTACTCATCAAGCATGTCACTCACAGTGTGAATGTTTTTGGAGATGTATTAGCAACTGTGGGACATTACAAAGAAATGCAGTGACTTTTAATCTGTTTGTGTGTGCAGGTGTATGCCACCTCATGCTTGCGGCCATGAACTGTATGTATTCAATGCCAATGCTTTACATCAGAGTATGCAAAGTTTTCATTACAAGAAGAGGAGCATGGTTTATTCTCATTTTTTTAAAAACAGCTCAGGGTCCTCTCATATTTAACTACATAACATAATATCATTTCATCCCATATTTGAGAAGCTGTAACCAGTAACAGTTTTTTTAACTTGATAAATGACTTAAACGATTAACTGATTATCAAAAATGTCTATCGTTTGATTTATTGACTAATAGTTTCAGCACTAACTAAAATAAACTTCTCTAAGCTTTACAAAGGTATTAATTGGCTGATGTATTGGATTGCATTACAACCATTGTGACTATACTACGCAAACCCACACACATAAGCACACATGATGCAGACACAAACAAACAAGTCATCCCTTCATACTGCATTGGGTGTTAAAGAAATGATCATCCATTTGTTTGTTAGTACCCAAGGATTTTATTTTCTAAAAAGAAAATCACGACCTCTATCAACAAAATGCATTTAATGCCACAACACTCTTGTCACTGAAGGCAACCACTCTGTATGAGTGAAAGGCAGCACACTAAGGCTGACTTGGTAATGGATTTCATGCAAAAGTCAGCGTGAATATTTCACCACAGCTTTCAGGATATCAACATCCTAACTGACCAAAGGGGTCTCTGCTCTTGCCACATATGGGATCTACAACATTCAAGGAAGAGAGAGATGTATGTCTCCATCTTTAACATTTCCAGCCAGGACGTGGGCTAACTCTCTTACTGGATGTAGACTATGCCTACACTTAGGCTGCAAACTACTCAAGCTCTGTCAGTTTCCCTCAGAATAGTCCATGCAAGTTAGTCAGTAGGTAAGTTGCTTCTAAAGGAGTAACCTGTTCACTGTTGTTTTCACTGTTGCTACCTGCATACAGGCAGCATGGTTAGGTTAAATCATAAAAAATATTTGATCAATATTTCATAAAATGATGACCATTGCATTCAATATATGGCTTTTCTCACACAATTAGACTGAGAGTCTATAGTCATGCTAGTGGCTCTGTGAATCATGACATACATATCACATAAAAAACCTACTAAACAACTAACAAAGCTTATAGCATATCTAGCAGCCTAACTAATACATAAAACCGTAAGAAGTCAGTATTATCTGCATAAAAGTATATGAAATTGAAAATATTTAAACATCATAATCTCATGAACAAAACTGACATGTTCTTTTTTCATTAATTATGAGGAGAAAGATACAGCACAGTGTCCTAGCACAAGAACATACTTGTTGCTGCGAGTACAATATTGCTGTGAGAGGAGGATTCCCCTCTCGAGTGATGCAATGGTCATTTACACAGTGGAGAGCATACAGTACAAGCTCAGGGATAAGATAATTTATGGTGACGTTTTCTCAAACAAAATACAGGTTCTACAGCTTGCATAAGGATTTGTGTATTATAATAACACAATAATATTTTGCTTGCAACCTCAGCCAAGTGGACTCCATAGCTTTCAGAAGTGCTCGTGCGCTGTGTGAGCAGACGGCTGCAGCAGAGCCACAAGCTGGCTGACAGAAAGTTCAACCCAACTTCTGCTGCCATATCTTCACAGACAGGCAACCAGGCTCTCTCTAGTTTGCCGACTGACACATGAATCATTCTCTCACACGCATACACATTCAGACTATACATGACAACTCACTCTGTCAGCAGATAATAACCCACAGTAAATATACGCTGAAAGCATCTTATAGCAACAGTGAGCAATAATTTATTCAACTATGCTCTTCAAAGCTCAAAGCGACGAGGTGATGGTAACTATCAGGACAGTGAGGGAAGACAAAAACATGCATGCACATGCAAACATTCAGAAATAACCAACACGTAGACAGAGCTTCTTTCCTCCTGCTTCACTGAATATCTCATTCTCCCACAGCGCTCATTCTCTCTCAGTCTCAGTCCATGTCTCCTTCTCATCCCCTCTCTGGTCCAGTGAATCATTCATTCATGCTGTGTCTCTTACCTTTGTGGTGACAATGCAAAGACAATCCATGCTGGCCAGACAAAAAAGGAGCTCTCAACCTATGCTCAAATTCATCACCACTAATATCAACACTGGAGGGAAAAAAGCAGGGAGATGGAGAAAAATATACCAGTGTGAAGCAGCGAGGAGAAAAGATAAAGAAAAAGGTAGGGGTTGCTGAAAAAGGAAGAAGAAGAAGAAGAGGGGGAGGAGAAGACACACACACACACACACACACACTCACACACGCTGGCAAGGGAGAGAAGCCAAGGCGGACAAACGTTACTGCATGTGGGTCCCTGGTGAGGACTGGGATGCCTCCTCCACAGTGCTGAAGGCAATCAGGATTCCTAACGCCATCTCAGAGCGGAGTGTGCGTCATCACACACACACAAACACACACACTAAAAACGCTTAGCAGCTGGCCTAGCCTCCTCCAACAACCCGAAATCATTCCTTAGCTTGTCTCCCTCTCATTCATCCTCTGTGTCTTGTTTTCAGTTCATCATCTCCTCTCGCTCTCTCTCTTTCTTTCTCTCTCTCTCTCTCTCTCTCCTGTCTCTGGGCTGAGCGACTAAGCAGCGTTATGGGATGAGAGACAGAGCGAGGGAAGAGAGAGAAGGACAAGAGCGTCAGCTCAGTGGACTGAATTAGATTCCCTTGTTCTCTGTCTCGCTAGCTATTAGCTGCTGTGGCAGACTGCTGGAACTTACTAATAACACACTGGCTTTAATTTCATCTGTGGAAGGCAGTGGCTGCACTGCCACTGACTTTGTGACAGACTTTTTACTGTTTTTAGTGTGTGTGTGTGTGTGTGTGTGTGTGTGTGTGTGAGGTTTGACAAGTATGGCATTTTATGGATGTAGGATTCTGGTATTGGGATTTAAGCCAACAATAGCCAATATTTGGTGCCAAAAATAACAATTACAAATAACAACTCAGCTTAAGGTTTTCCAGTAAACAAGCAAGAAACTCTAACGTAACACAAAATAATTCTAATTCTAAAAAATAATGATAAAACAAACGACTTCCATCACATTTAAGCTGGACAACCTTTTAGCAGATGTTTGATTTTAATAAATCGCCAATATTGCCCGAGCTCTCTAACTCTATGAGTTGCTCTTTTTAACATTGCTGCATCATCATACCCCTCTTATCATAATGTTGATGCACCAAATATGACTCAAAAATACACAAAGACTGCATTGCACTGCTGATGATTGCAGTAATGATAGAATGAAACAAAACACTTACAGTAGCTGTTAAGCAAGCAGTTAAGTGACAGCTTATTGTGGTGCTTTTTTTGCCAATTAACTGACAGAAAAGCTAATATTCAGTTCAGAAATTCTAGAAAAAAATATAGATGCCAATCAAATGTGACATGTGTTTAAGTGCATGCATATCATATTTTAATGGCCATTCAAGCATGCTACAATTTGAAAACTGATGGAAAATATTTGCTCTGACAACAATGAGTTTTTGCCCAGCAGTGCAATACAAAGTGCAATTCAACCAAAACCACTTCACTGCACTGCAGTGAAACCCTGGCGCCAAGCTTTGTCAGCTGCAGATTTCACCGCCACACCACCCACAACCACAGTTTCAACTACTTGTCTCCAGATATGTATTGTCATCACAAAGTGACAGAACCACTTCTGAGTCAACAAGATTTCATCTATTTCATGAGACACTAGAATATAACAGCAATATACCACATGGGACTGGCGTCAGAAGTTTCCAAAAGCAAATATAACTCAATGCTCACAGACACTTGATAAGAGTAAGTTACAGCTATCCAGGAACAATTCTGTAAAAGCATGAAAAGTTCTCTGTGTTGTTAAAAGGCAAAACAGATCTAATCTTTGCAGTGTTCCTACATAGATAAAAATACATTTCAAACAGCCTTACAGTATTGGGTTCAAGGATTAAACATTAAACAAAGCTTCTTAGATACAGGCTACAGAGAAAGGTGACATTTCCAGAGGTGGGTAATTGTCAAAGATGACTACAATATACTTTAAATTCAGCGACATGCACTTGATATGACATGATATTGACATGATATAGCTTCTCATTTTTACCTACTGTCCGTATATTTTGATGGCTGAAATAACAATTGTCAGAATATTTTGTGAGCTGCAGCTAATGAACATTAATTAGCCAAAGAACATAATAATATTGACAGCCATACTGCCAACTCAATGGTATGATTTGGTATAAGTGGGAGATACAGTTGAGCATCAGTTGACATATACAAAAATGCCAACAAAGACAATGTCCAAACATTGGCATTATTTGATCAGTTTTGTCACTGGTATTACAGCGCACATCTTTATCATTCTTATTTGTCCACAGTTTGTTTATCTCAGGTCATTTCCAACACAGCTCCACCCAAATTGAACCCAAGTCAAGGTCTCATCAGCTAGAGCAACTGAAAACACCTGTGTGGGTGTGCAGGGCCTTTAATCAAACAGAACAACTTTTATATTCAGTTGAACAGGGTTAATCTTCCAAATTGTTTCTGCCTTGTTGAGTGGAACACAACACACCTTGATAACAATACCTAACAATTTCCACTTAATAAAATCGCATAATAAAAGCAAGGATTACTTAAATGTTAACTAATTCACCCTTAGTAGGAGGAAATTAGTCAAATCTCCCCTTTAAGGCCAATTTGTACTTTCCTGTTAGGACTTAAATGGTAATGCTTATGTAATTGTAAGCTTTGTTTAGCTTTGCATTTGTCATTAATGAAAAGTCTAAATGCACAGATACACCACAGTTTGAAGCTACTAATGTCTGTCCTTCAGCAGGTCAGAGTCTCAGCTGCATTTAATGCATTTTTGAAAATGAACAGACTTCTTAACATATATTCCATATGCAGAACGCATTTATCCATTCTGCAAATACAGTATACTGCAATTTGAGACTTGATTACAGTGATGAAGTAAATAAAGGACATAAAACAGCACTAGATGTATTTTGAAAAGCTATAGCTCCCAGGTAAACTTGACAACACTCTGATGTTCAGAGACTATAAGCTTCTACAGCACATTTCCCCCTCCTAAACTGTCCCTGTACCTGTTTTCTGGAGCCATCCTGATGAAGAGGTGTGTTGCAAAATTTTACGTTGATTACTGCTTTCATTTGTGGACGAAGCAGCGCCCCTACACTCCCAACCTCCCGTCCTTCTTACTGAACACATTCACTAGCTCTGCCTCCCTCTGTCAGAGCAACAGGGCTAATCTTTTCAGGTGATGCGGCTCAGGCAGCTTCGACTTATTGCATTAGAGACAAGGTAACCTCGTTTGTTAGGGCTGCTGCTCATATATACAGACTAGGTGTGACAAATTTGGATTCGTCTATGTATGTGAACAACAGTGCTAACTGGACAGATTTACTCAAAAGCCTTCTACAATCTTTGACCTTAAAGCTGGCCTGTACCTGACCCCAACACATTCTCCTAAGTCATTTTCTGACATGGTGACTAAAAATCATCAGATCTGCTCACTCTGGTGAAACTAAATGACAATGAAATAAGTGCTTCATGCATATTAATCATTTCAGGAAGCATGCGTCGCAGGTAAAATGTCTGCACTGGCTCCTTTTTATTTAAATACTATGTTGTTTATTTACTTAGATGATAACAAATGTAACATATTGACATCTTTTCTACAGATATATTTCTCATTTTCTACTTTTCTGAACTACAAGCAGAGTGACAGGAAACATAAGAAAAACCAAACATACAGCAGCAACTACTTCAATGTATTGATTGAAAACAACATAGTATGTGTGGATCTCAACAAGGTGAATACTTTACAATTAAACACTTTTACACACAGATAACATAGTGTGTTTTTGTATTTTGTGAATTTAAAACCCTCCAGTATAAACTGCACTACTGCCTCATTATTTTATAAGGGAAGAAGTTGCACAAGAAGCACAAATGGAAACTGCACTCTGAAAACTGATTCTGTCTGATATTACTCTGCACTCAATTCACATAAGATTGCACAGACAGTATTTCATTTACATATTAAATACAGAAGCTCTGCAATTCCTAATCACTACATATCACTCCCAAGCCAATAGGAGCAAAAATTAAACTGTCATCTTTACCGAGACTGGTCATGCTCTCAAACACTTGAACAAAAGTTTAGCTTAGATCATATCAATATGGCCACAGGGCGCTGATATTATTGGCACTGCAATCTTTATTCTGGTCCCAAGCCCTCAAACCATATCTCCCCTCCTTGCTTGAATTTACTTTTGTGAGCTCATTGTTGTTGGGATTATGGAGCTACAACATGCTTCTTGAGGAACCATGTGTTATATTGCTGGGAAAAGATGTGTTGACCCTAACCCTTACATTGCAGTGATCTACTACGCCATGAGTGATGATAAGGTGAAATCAAGAAATTAAATCACAGAATGAAATGGACCAAAGTGGATGCTGATAATGAAAACAAAATGGGTGACTTGGTGTGATGTATAGTCCCAAATTAATAAACTTAATGCAAGATATACACATACTTTACACTGAAAGAATGTATGGCTTCCAGAGATAACTCACCTCCAAGGTCTTGGCACTGCTCTCTCCCTGCTCCATCCCACTGGGTTCTGAGCTGCTCTGCCCCCTCTGCTGGAAACAACAAACAGGTGCATAAGTAACTCTATACAACCACACTCAAACTGAAACACACTGACCTTAAGGTACCTGTAGAACCAATAGATGCAGTCTTTCGGGTAATTTCAGACTATTTTATAGCCTGGATGCATTGTGGATAGTCCTAATACAGACCATTTTGTAAAGGTTGCTGCACTTTATTAGAGGTTTAACACTGAATTTTGAGTTGGGACTGTGATCACTGAAATTCCTAATGCCTACATTAAATACGCAGAAGCAAAAAAGCTCTATATACTACAGAGTTATTTTCTGACACGTCAAAGGCTCTGAAATTCATCTAATACAACTTGAAAAAAAGACAAATAGATGTAGTCTGCTGATAGTCTGTCTGCTGCTTTGGTAAGTCTTTCATTAGAAGCTCAGATAGCATAAGCCTACATGTGCCTGTGGCAACCAAAAATAAATCCATAGCATAATAAGACATACTACAAACCCTTAGTACACACAGGTTTGCTTTATCACTCCCTCTATTTATAGCAGCAAGCCTTTCTAACTTAAAATACAACTTTTTTGTTGATTCATTCAATTTGACAAATAAAGAATATATAATATTAAGATACAAATTGAGACCTACTGCTTGCTGCGAGTGAAATAATGACATTGACATCAATCTTGCTAATACTGTATAATATATGTGTTGTAGCCATTAATCTATTCTAACATGCCTAATGCTGTTACATTGCTGATGCACATTTGAAACCCTGACAGGATCAGTTGGTAAGAGAAATCAGCCAAACTGAACAGAATATCAACATTATATAAAGTAATTCAACATTTAAATGCAAAACACCTCATGAATTCAGAAAATAAGTAAACAATTCCTTAACTTTTCTGTTTTAGATCACATGCTGTTTTATACAACTTTAACACTACACAAGCTGCTGAGGACCCAATGTGACTGTAAAGTTTGTCCCTGTAGCATAGCATATGTTTAGAAACTGACTTTAGCTGCCAATGATATTATTTGTTATCTTACTGTGATTTGTGTTATTTTTGTTTCCAACAAGGGTACCTGTTACATTGTATTTGTTACAGTGTATAACTGTACATTATCCCCACATCAACATCTCATACAAAGCTTATGCATGGATTGTCATTCATAATGGAAAGGGTTAAAACTAATTACTGATACGTTATTGCACAATAAAAGCTATCAAGGCTGATGTCCCTGTAAAGTCCTGAAAATATTCATTTAATTTTGCTTTACTGAACTAAGCTCTTGATTACTTCAGTGCTTTTGTTTTTACCTTTTATCTATAAAAATCTATAACACCCTACAAACTGCATACAAAATGTATTTATCAGTTGTTTATATGTTTGAATAACCCATATGGACCCTGCCAATTCGGATGGGACCATCTGCTATCTCCATTATTTGACAGGACATTTGCCTAATCTTCAGAGGGCTGATTGTGGTAACAGAAAAGGGGATATAACAGCAGGGTACTGATGACCTCTTGGTGAGGTCATCATTCTCTGAGGACTATTCTAATCCCCTTCACTTATCCCTATCCTGGTACTACTGGATGACCTCAGCAGCTCCTGCTGTTACAGAGGGGCTATTTTGAAAGCTATAAAGACATTGTACACATGATCTGTTTGGAAATGTATATTTAGGTCCCTTATAACCACATCTTTACTGTTACTGCAGAAAAACAGCAGTTATGATGCAAGGTTTGACTGCATAGTAAATAGGATTACTAGTGGATTACCAAACTGGTTGGTCCCATTCCAAGTCAAACATGCTATTAGTAACGCACCTGGTGTGTACAGACCCACGTGGTCTATACTCTGGCCAAGGGTCTCCTTCAACCAACAAGCAGAAACAAAAGCTGCATCATACCAGGAATTATTAGAGTCTAATTCAAGTTGATGGGTAAACCTCAAAAGGTACTGACCTACATTTCAACTGACATGCTTTTATGTAATGATGTTTCTCTGTCTACTGCTGTTCCACTGTATTGGTTTGTTGGCATATTCAAACACACCCTTCAGCCTAGCCAGGGTCTGTAACAACAGTTACATTCAGTTCAGTAATATCATGAAAACACACAGGCAAAGCTAGTATTCTACACACTGTGAATCTGATGGCTGTCACATTGAGGATGCGTCCACTCTTCCACACATTCATCATTTTACTGATGAAGCTTTTGAAGAGGCTATCTCTTGAGGAGATCACACAGACACTGAACATAACACAAAATGCAATAGAGTGGGGAATCGTATGGGGTGTCTGACAGCCATCATTCAACCACATCTACCTGTTCCTGCATATCATTTTTGCTATGTTAATGCTTTTTAATTATGAGTTACTGACACTAAAGCCTGACTTGCCAATAATGATTCCGAAAGATGAGGTTGGTGTAAAATGGTGCTGCATTGTGGTAGGGCTGATCTTGACTTTACTATATACAAAAGATCTATAATGGACTGTCATCCTTAATATCAACAGATCTACCAATAAAATGTAGTATATGGCACTAACTTACTGTCTAGACATAATGTAGCTTGTTCATAAACTGTAATTGTTTTATTGTCAGAAGGGTAGACATAATAGCTTTAGCTTTAGCCTACATTTTTGGTCTGCTAGAATCTGTTTTTGACACTTATTCATTATTTTGTGGTTATTACAGCACTTGGGTGTATTACTGTTTTTTTAATTTAAAGAACAAAATAAATATCAATTCATCTCCTCATTTTGCTATCAATGCAGTATATCTAGTCATTTAAGATAAGAGACATAAAGAACCACATTATATTATAGAGGCCACTCATTTTTTCTTGGTAATTCTTGGAGCCAAACCTACATTTTGATTAATCTTTCATGCTTTTTTTTGTTATTTAAGTTTTTATTGACTTTTTAACACAAATTAACAAATACAAAAGACAAAAAAATAATAAAAAATAAACACATAAACAAGAACCAAAACAGCACAGACTAAACAAAAGCACAGCATCATCTCTGCAGTGATCATAACATTAATGATTCAAAAGTCCATCAGCACAGCACCAGTACTTAAAGGAGTAATCAAGTGACCCATTCTACAGATCAAACAAAAAAAAGTCCCTGTGGCACAACCAAAAAGAAAAGAAAAAGAAATATTCATAATATTAATTAAACATGAGAAGTACATCCAAAAGGCAAATATATTCCTCAAACATATAGTGTATGGCTCCTATAACATGTTTTCTCCTTTTATAAAAGACAGAAACTGATTCCAGACAAGCAAATGTGATTTTTTACAGTTATGCAGGTTGGCTATCATTAACTCAAATGACACATTCTCTGTCATTAGCTTGACCCACTCTCGCACTCAGGTCTAACTTGGCTTTTCCAGTTATGGAGGATAACCCTGGCAGCTGAAATAAAGCCTGTTAGGACCAGAGCAGATGCTGGTTTGGAGATATTGAGTAAACACGACTTGTCCCCCAAGAGGCAAAGTTGAATTAATTCAGGCACAGGTATACCTAGCCACTCCTGTATTGTTTTGATTATCTCACTCCAGAAAGGCAGAACCAGAGGGCAGGCCCACATTGCATGGTTAAAGGTGCACTCATGCCTCTTACATTTCCAACGCAAACCCAATCCAACCCATGTTATGAAGACAGACAGGGGTAAAATAATATCAATGAAATATCTTATAGTGTGTACAGTTTTATTGAGCTTCTCTTGTAAACCAGCCTGCACTGGAAATTATCTTTGCCCAAGTCCTTATCAGTGTTCACATTCAAATCCCTCTGTCAGATATGCCTGAGGCTCTCACAGTTGCCATATATTTCATTAGCAGTTATCTTATAAAAGGTGGAAGCTTTATCTTCCCCAGGCATCTGCTTAACTACACTCCCCAAACTATTTCTTATTTGCAAATACCTCCAGAAGTCTGATTTATCTTTTAGGTTGAACTATACACTGAGTTCTTGATAAGATTTGAATTTGTTTTATCAGTAACCAGATAAGCTATATTTCTTATATTATATATTCTTATACCACTAGACAACCAGAACTGCCAAAATATCACTTTTTTCCCCACTTTTATCGCTGGTTATTAGTTTAGTCCAGTCATTCTTTGAGTGTTATAAAATTGGATTAGACTCTGCTCCCAGGCTTATTCAGAGATGGGGTATTTTGTGATAGAGCCTCAATTGGACTGAAGGGGGTAGTAAATTTTTGTTCTATTCCCATCCATCCTGGGTGATTACTCTAATTAATCCAGTGTCTTGCCAATTTAGCCAGCTCGAAGGCCACACTGTACAGCTCTACATTGGGCAGGGAAAGCCCACCATTACTTCTTGTTGTATAACATTTTTGTAAATTAATCCTTGGCTTATTCCCATTCCATAAATAATCCTTTATAATTTGGTTGTATTGTTTGAAAATGTCTCCAGGTATTGTTATCAGTAGCATCATTGACAGTTAGTTAAACAGTGGGGCAATTACCATTTTAATGGTGTTAATCTTGCCCCAAAGGGTTAGATTGAGTGCCTTGCTTTATCTTTGTAAGAAGGAGAGTCACATTAATATGTACGTCTGCCATGCATAATATCCGTGTACAATTTGATCCCTAAATACTTCATACCAGATCCACTTAAATGGATGACATACCTTGGATACAGGCATAACCTCTGATTTGTGCCAATTGACTTTGTAGCCATAAATCTGAGAAAATGTTTCAATTGTATCAAGAAGAACCTGGGAAGAGGATGCTGGATCTGAAATCAGACAAAGAATGTATGTCATCAGCATCTAGAAAAAGTTTACGTTCACTTCCAGCAGCCTGTACTCCTTTAATTCTTGCCTCTTTTCTTATAGCTATCGCTAATGGTTCGATAAATAATGTAAACAGAAGCGAGGAAAGAGGATCCCCTCACTAATTAGAAGCATGTTTGCATACATCAACATCAACATACTTGTACAGTATAATGTAGTCTTCTGCTCTAAGAATTGCCATGAGCTCTCACCCTATATTACACCTGCAAATAAACTGAAGACCATGTATATTTGAGATTTCTGATGTTCAAATGTAGTTGATGAAGGCTTGTGGGGTGTCATGTTTAAAGGAGTTGGAAAACTACTTTTCAGCATTCATTAATAATTTGCGATATGCAAATCATTTAAGTTTTTTGGATACTATTTAAATTTCAGCATCACAGCAGCAGCATAAAGGCGTCATATGTGCACTGTACCACCAACCCTGATACATTTCCAGCCCTTTGTTTAATGTCAAAAATGCCTCATTACACTCCCTCAAAGAACTCTGGAATACAGCATTGCAAGTGGACAGAGCCAATTTTGGTTAAACCTGCAGTAATTGATTTTTTTTCAATAATTCTTTGTAGGGTCATCACTATGAGCGACCACTTTCATATTGCCACATTGTTTTCACATTTGACACATGCCCTTTATATGTTATTATAAAATATTGATTATAGCCACTTTAAAGAACATCTGTTTGACTTCTATTTTAGAGATATTTTGCTCTTGCTCAGTCTGCAACCTTGCTCTTAGTTGCACACTGATTTAACTTTGTGATTTTGTTTATGCTGAAGACGAAGAAAGGCTGTCCAAATCCTCCAGCCACAACAGATCCCCACTGACACTCCTCTCCCCATGGACATTATACTCGAGTCACCAGCAACATATAATTAGCATAAAACATGTATACATTAAAGATTTTTTACCCTGCTAGAAAAGACATAAATTAGAAATTCAGTAGCAAAAAGACCACAGTATTGTGTGAAGATGAATATCACATGAAAACCCTTTCTGGAAGACACCCTATTCATATTCAATCCTTGTTTATGACTTAAGTGTGGCTTTCTTAGAACTCTTGTGCCATGATTCAACAAACTTCAGTGGATTTCTCATTAACCCGGAAGAGATGAGACTGGTTTGTTTACAAGGTTCAGCCCTAAGGGGAGCCAATTATTGCTTCTTAACTAAAACTGAACCCTTTGAAAAAAATGCTTCCAAGCACAACTAGTAGACTTTGAAGCACTTTGCTGTACCAAGCTGGTATAGGAACAAGCAAGTTGTCTAAACTTTTCCTATTGAAATGGTAAAATTGCTGCAGTAATGTCTGATTCATGTCCTATAAACAAACAACATCATCCATAAGGCAGTTTAGGACCATTTCAAATGCCAGTTAGTTAGCACACAGGACTATTTGAAAAAAAGGAATGGTCAGTGACCAGGATATCCTGACTTTTAGTCTCTAATATGGGTGAAGCTCCAAAAACATGGGATACTACATTTCCCATATTTCCCACAATACAACTCAATGGTGTCTTTCATTAGACCCTCCCTGCCTCCTAAATGCCCACTTCTTGCAAACTCTGCACCTCCAGTTTTTAACTTAGGCTTTTTGTCAAAATTCCGTCAATTGTTTTCAAACTTTGGAAAGCTCCCTACAGCGCCTCAAAAGACATTGCACAACTGTTGTCACAGGCTGTAGTTCTCCTCTTGACGAGTAATCTGAAGGTCATGTGTCAAATCGGTGGAGGGCCCCTTTAAAGTAATGAGGAGCTATAGAAGTTTCACAATAATCTGTTTTACTCCTGAATATGCACATGGCCTTTTTCATGTATATCTTCATGACTAATGAGCCTGTGACTTAAAATGCTATATTTAGATAAACTACTTCTAGCAGGACACTGTATGTTAAGCATCACATTATGCTGTTCAGCTGACAGCTCACCACAACCAGCACATCTCCCTACAGTGACTTGGCGTTCTATTTAAAGGCTTTGACCCTCATATTCAGCATGTCTGCTGATTCATGCTTTGCTGCTGTTACTGCCACTTCAGTCTGCAAGAAATTTCTCCACCTGCTTTACTTCTGTACCTTTTGAAAGGCTTCAGCAGACATCCTAGTCATACAGAGGTAATTCTTCAGTCCAGGTATGTCTGAGGTTTTGCTTGAGTGTCAGAGACTCACCTCCTCAAAAGGACAGGCAGAGTGTGCAAGCTCAGAGTTTTGTATAGAAACACTCTTCTCCCACTTGTCCGCCATGTGGTTGACCTCCTCCAGCTTTTGCTCGCAGCTCTTCTGTGTGTTTAGTAGAACTTCATAGAACTCCTGGATATCTGTGTAAATATAGATATTACATGACTCAGGTGCTGGTTAACTTATTCACAGACAACACAGTTTACTGTCTCATCAATAAAAGAAACGCATTTATACCAGTTTAACCTAAATCAGTGCTACAACAATTGTACAATACAATATATGAGGGTTAGGATTAGGGATGGAATTGACATTCTCACAGTTCAATATCAATATCTTGGCCTAAGGTTAGGTTCTGTATATAGATTCACATACCATAACAAAATGTGCATACAGTATTTCCTCAAATAAAAAACTTTAGTCAAGTAAAAGCCGGGTCTCCAGTAACGTGGGGTGTGGTAGACACGAACAATGAAAGGCCAGCCCTCAATATAGGCCAGAGAAAAAACAAGGGTGGATAAACTTCCGGTGGATGTCATATTATGTGCATGCCAACTACGGTAAGCATAATGTATATTTCCATCACTTTAATTTAATAAATTCAACAATACAATCATGCTATATTCAACACTGTTGTTCTGGATTACTCATCTAAAGTGTTATTGTCTGATTTCAGTCACTGCGGGTGTAGATGTGTTATTGTCTCAGCCAAACTGTATGTTGTAGTAACGTACACAAGATGGCACTAGCTACATTTCAAGTGCCGTAGGGGAACCTTTTAAGTCAATGCGTTTCCTGCAAATGTTTCACAATAAAAGCCTTGTTAAGGAATGAAGGGTTTCTGTCCACTGAAACGCTATAGGGCTTTTATTTGAAACTGATACAGGAAGTGATAAGTAGCAGCATAATGCAGTAACTTTAACAGAGCGGATCAAAACGATGCTTCGTACTAAAATATGACCAATTACACTTATCAAACAGAGAGAATTAGAAATAAAGGCTTGCATCTTATACAAGCCTGCTTCAGATAAAGGCCTGTTACCTTCTGCAGTTCAGGTAAATAAAGGCCCTGGTCACCATTTGAGGAAATACGGTATTCAAGTTTGCTTGTGAGAACAATGTTTGTGAAAGCAGCTAAGGTTCTTACACAAATGTTATTTATATATTCATGCAAAAATGTATGCAAAAACAACAATTAAAATGTTTAAACAATTACAAATAAACTGCTGTTCCAGTGGTTAAAAAATCTGTTATTTTTCGAAGTTATGTTACAGCTGCTAATGCTGCAGTGACATCCTGTTTACAGTTGATTGCTTTTGATTGGGCAGTGCAATAAATGTTTCCTGGCAAACAATTTAGACATTACTAAGATTTTTAATAGCCAAGACATTCCTTAAACTTTAATGGTGCAACACTACAGTTACTGAAAACTTAGGGAGGTCTTACAACACAAACTTAGGAATAACCAGTTCCGGCGCGCCGCGCGATGGCCACACTGACGAGAGCTCCGTGTCAACTCAGCTAACTTTTGTGGATTAACCTTGTATTTCTGGCTCTTTTCGCACATACTGTACTTTCACTTATTCAGTATGAGTGGCACTTTTGGAATTACGTGGATCAGCCAGTTCGGACTTTAAGCCAACTTTTAACATCGCAGACCACGTATTCTCCTGGGTCTGTTGTTTACCTGTGCGCCAACGGAGGAAAACAAAGAGAGGAAAGCATGCTGGGACTCTGTGCAGAACCCGACAGAGAAACAACAAACCCTCTCTGCCCAGTATTCTGTTAGCAAATGTTCAGTCGCTGGACAACTAACTAGACGAGCTCCACGCGCGGATTAAACACCAACGAGACATCAGGAGCTGCTGTGTTCTGGCGTTCACCGAGACGTGGCTAGAGCCCAGCGTGCCCCACTGTGCCGCTGCGCCAGAGGGTTTCTCCGTCTATCGACAAGACAAAACGGAGGAATCAGGCAAGTCGAAAGGAGGGGGTGTGTGCTTTATGGTGAACTCTTCATGGGCCACGGACGTCTGTGTCTTAAAAATGCACTGCTCCCCGGTCCTGACGCTGCTGGCCATTAAAGCTAGACCCTTCAACCTCCCCTGCGAGTTCAGCTCAGTCCTCCTCACAGCTGTGTACATTTCCCAACAGGCTGATAAATCACTAGCCTTGAATGAGCTGTATACAATCGTAAGTGGACTAGAGAACTCACATCCAGAGGCTGCATATACTGTTTTGGGTGACTTTAACAGAGCTAACATGAAGAAGATTTTTCCAAGCTACCAAACTGGATTACGCTGCATCACAGACTACAAAAGGGATAGCAGGAGCACTGTCCAGCCCTCTGCATCGCTGCCGGACAAGCTCAACAGCTTCTATGCTCGGTTCGATGCGGACAACACAGCGTCTGCCACCCATCTTCCGGTGGACTGGGAAGCTGCTACGTTGACCGTAACAACAGACGGTCCTTTAAAAGAGTCATTCCCCATAAAGCTCCAGGGCAGGACAGCATCCCAGGCCGGGCTCTCAGGGCGTGCGCCCACCAACTGGCAGAGGTGTTCACCATCATCTTTAACCTCTCACTGAGTCAGTCTATGGTCCCCACCTCCTTCAAAGCATCCACCATCGTTCCGGTACTCAAGAGGTCAGTGGCCTCCTGCTTAAACGACTACCGCCCTGTTGCACTAACATTATTCATCATGAAGTGCTTTGAGCGGCTAGTCAAAACCCACATCTGCTCCTTCCTTCCTGACACCCTGGACCCTCTACAGTAGCATACAGACCAAACAGGTCCACGGATGATGCCATCACCTTGGCGACACACACTGCTCTCTCCCACCTGGAAAAGAGGAATACATATGTGAGGATGCTGTTCATTGACTACAGCTCAGCATTCAACACAATCATTCCCTCAAAACTCATCTCTAAGCTCTGTGATATTGGTCTGGACTCCTCCATCTGCAGCTGGATCTCCGACTTCTTGATGGGCAGGCCCCAGGTCGTGAGAATCGGTAGCCATACCTCCTCCTCGCTGAACCTCAACACAAGTGCACCACAGGGTTGCGTGCTCAGCCTCTCCTGTATGCCCTGTTCACGTATGACTGTGTTGCAAAACAACATCCTTAAGTTTGTGTCTGAGGCAGACACAAACCCATTCTCATTGGAGACACTGTGGTTGAGAGGATGAGCAGCTTCAGGTTCCTCGGAGTCCACATCACTGAGGACCTCTCGTGGACCCATGGCTGCGTGCACCACCAGACTCAAAAAGAGCTTCTACCACCAGGCGATCAGGTTACTGAACTCATAAAGATATACTTATGACTTATCTTCAAACACAGGAACCTTAGAAACAACTGTAAAACCTGATGTACACTAGACTGCTTTTCTGCCATCAACCTTAATCAACTAACTGATAATGATAATAATGATTTCTTCATCTAAGCCATCAACGTGTCTCTTAGACCCTGTCCCAACTAGGCTGCTAAAAGAAGTTTTACCCTTAGTTAGCACTTCTTTACTAGATATGATCAATCTGTCCTTATTAAAAGGCTATGTGCCACAGTCCTTTAAAGTAGCTGTAATTAAACCTCTTCTTAAAAAGCCCACTCTTGATCCAGGGGTTTTGTCAAATTATAGACCTATATCTAACCCTCCTTTTCTCTCTAAGATCCTTGAGAAAGCAGTTGCCAATCAGTTGTGTGACTTTCTACACAACAATAAGCAATTTGAGGATTTTCTGCCGCATTCGATGCCATTGACCATCACATTCTATTACAGAGACTAGAACATTTAATTGGCATTAAAGGCACCGCACTAAGCTGGTTTAAATCCTATTTATCAGATCGATATCAGTTTGTTCATGTTAACGATGAATCCTCCATGCACGCCAAAGTTATTCATGGAGTTCCACAAGGTTCTGTGCTTGGACCAATTCTATTCACCTTATAAATGCTTCCTTTAGGCGATATTATTAGGAAGCACTCCATACATTTTCATTGTTATGCAGATCATACCCAATTATATTTATCGATCAAGCCAGATGAAACCAATCAATTAGCTAAACTTCAAGCATGCCTTAAGGACATAAAAACCTGGATGACCTGCAATTTTCTGATGTCAAACTCAGACAAAACCGAAGTTATTGTACTTGGCCCCGAACACCTTCCAAACACATTATCTAAAGATATAGTTTCTCTAGACGGCATTGCCCTGGCCTCCAGGGACACCGTAAGGAATCTTGGAGTTATCTTTGATCAGGATATGTCCTTTAACTCCCACATAAAACAAACTTCAAGGACTGCCTTTTTTCACTTACATAACATTGCAAAAATCAGACACATCCTGTCTCAAACAGATGCAGAAATACTAGTCCATGCATTTGTTACATCTAGGCTGGATTATTGCAACTCTCTATTATCAGGCTGCCCCAATAAGTCCCTTAAGTCTCTCCAGCTGATCCAGAATGCTGCAGCACGTTTACTGACAAGAACCAGAAAAAGAGATCATATTTCTCCAATATTAGCTTCTCTACACTGGCTCCCTGTAAAATCCAGAATAGAATTTAAAATCCTTCTCCTCACCTTCAAAGCCCTAAATGGTCAGGCACCATCATATCTTAAAGAGCTCATAGTACCCTATTACCCCACTAGAGCACTGCGCTCCCAGAATGCAGGGTTCCTTGTGGTTCCTAGAGTCTCTAAAAGTAGAATGGGAGCCAGAGCCTTCAGCTATCAAGCTCCTCTCCTGTGGAACCAGCTTCCAGTTTGTGTACAGGAGGCAGACACCCTCCTCACATTTAAGAGTAGGCTTAAGACTTTCCTCTTTGATAAAGCTTATAGTAGGGCTGACTCAGGTGACCCCTGAGCCACCCCTTAGTTATGCTGCTATAGGCCTAGACTGCTAGGAGACTTCCTAGGATGCACTGAGCTCCTCTCCCTCTCCATCTGTACGCACTCATATCCCATGAATGCTTGTTACTAACTCAACTTCTTCCCGTAGTTGTGTGCTTTCTCTCCCCTCTCTCTCCTTCTGTTGCTTTCTGCAGGTGTTTCTGCCTCCGGAGCTGTAGAGTCTGGATCTATGGTTGCAGGCCACCTGCTGCCCCCGTGTTCCTGCTCTGCACCCACTGCTGCCATTACTGCTTTTGTTCTTCTTATTATTAGTATTACTATTATAATATTGCTATTAGTATTATTTCTATTAATATTAACATCAATATTATATTATTATTACCACAACTATTACTTTACATCTCTATGTGGAACTGTATTGTGCTGCTGTATGTTCTCTTTCCTCCTGCTCCTTTGGTCCTACTGTATTCACAATTATGTGTTCACACACACACACACACACACCAACACAGACACTACCATGATGACAAAGCTTGCCTACCTTAAGCTTCATAGCAGATCAACGTGACTGGGTAAGAAAATATGTCATCAAAAAAAGCAAAAGCAGCATGTGCAACAAAAGTACCAACGTGCATGCATCTTTTCCAAGTTAAACCAACAGAAAATTAATATTTTTCATTCAGCCAGGACCTACTGACCATATTGGTGCGAACATTTCCACATGATCTGCTTTGACTGAATGACAGCATGAGTAACTGCTGTATCAGCTTCACTGCAGTAGAATCTTCTGGAGCACTCAACTCAACATCTGTTGATGCATCATTGCATCAATACAAAGCATCTGCACTGTATGACTCAAGTGAGCTCTTTATTTTACATTCAAGTGCAAAATGCCGACACATTTCATTGGCTAGCCATGTTTTACCAAAGAACTAGACCCATAACAAGTGATCTGCCACGCCAGTCCAATGCCTTGGCTATGCACATAAAAGACACATTTACATTTAAATAGATCTTTACAAAATCAAACTATTTGCATTCCCAATCGTACACAAATTATTCCATGTTTTCTGTTTTTAGAAACAGGAAATAAACTACATCAATAATAAATATTGGCATAATCAATATAGCTACATCAATATTTATCAATAATAAATATTGATGTAGCTTATGTAAAACAAACAAAAAAACAGTCACAGTTCTATCTTTTTTTAATTGAAATGATAACAGGCTATTGTGTATGCAAATGACTACAGCAAAATGTATGCAAATAGCTGTATGGTTGGTGTACAGCAGGGTGTGTATATGTGAACCATCAAAACTATCAACTGTGATCATCAATAGCTATTCCTAAACTGGGCTCTATGGATATAAAGTTAGTAACCATAGTTTCAGTTTCAAAAATACATCGGCAGAAAGTTGTCAATAGTAACTCACTGTGCAGTAAAACCTCTCTGCTCCCGGTCATGTTGCAGTATTGCTATCCTGTGAAACAGTGTGCTGTGAGAGGACCAGATGTCTGGTGGCAAGTTAACTGCAAGCCTAATCCTCAAACATAGAGCCTGCCTGTTCCCTTCAATGCAGACAATGACCTTACTCCCCGCATAGCTGATTTCTAATTCAGCTCTCCGCTGAGTAATGTGCTTAACACAGCCAGCAGTCCTTTCCAACTCTCCCCTTAATGAACAAAACTTCACTTCTCCCATCAACAGATGAAGTGGTTCAACAACTCATCAACAACTAGGCATCCAATTCTCCACCCTCTTCTATGGGGGTAAATATAAAGAGTATGGTCTAGACCTACTCTATATGAAAACGTGCCCTGAGATAACTTTGTTATAATATGGCGCTATATAAATAAAACTTAATTGAATTGAATTCTATCTAACATCTACATAGCCTGCTTCTTACACCAGTGTAGTGTTTTCATCATGTCATGTACAAGTTTTGTGTCAGCTTGACAAAAAGGTAGTGACTACCAGCTCTAGAACGGTCCATTTACTCTTGAGCTGCTTTAAACACAGCAGCTGGCACAGTATTTAAGGCACATGACTTGCGTGTAAAAGGCATCATGAGCCTTGCAGAGAAAAACTTCAACTGTACGTCTAGTGTGGGGTGTGCATGTGTCTAATACAATGTGTCCTGGCCTCCAATCGTGATTCCCTTCCCAAGCCTCTGTGAGGCAGTAAACTATAATGGTATAGCTCCCTAACATGTACAGCTAGTATCCGTTACACTGCATTCACATCGTAGACAACATGAGATGGCTGCAATAAAAAATTATTATTCACATTTATTTGATGTCAATGTAACTCCAAAGCACTCAGAACAGTAACAGTTAATGTAACTGAAAGGAAGACAAGAAAGTCATTTTAATACTGGTCTGGTCCTTTAATATCGAGATGATGTGGTAAAATGAGTAATGAATTTCCCCTTTCTATCAACTCTTTTCAGTTGTGCGATGAGGTTGACAGGACCCATCCATCTGCTGTGAACATGTGCCGGCGCTGGAAGAGGGCTTCACCAGCATAGTGCCGAAGGTGGTCAAGTTAGCACAAGGACAATCCTCATTAGCCAGAACATACTCTGAAGCAAGGGAGGAAATGCTGGCAGTCTACCAGGTAATCTACAGTTTTATTTTTGTTTGTAGTGAATATTCATAATCAGATACATAATATGGTCAGTACTTTCTTTTAAGCGCTTTTGTAGAATATTAATTATTATTTTATGAGTTTTCTCGTAACAAAATGGGTTAATGGGTTGGGCAAAAAGCTGTTTTTGGTAACGTCATAATAACAGTAACTGGGTTTTCATTAAATTGTCCCATTCAATTTGCAGAAAAAGTCTACAAAAAGGGGGGAAAAGAAAAAAATGTATTGTGTGTATGTTTACATGGTTCTGAAAAACACATGGTTATACATTGATAAGTGTGACTTAAAAGGGAAATAGTAAAAAAATGGGAAAAAGGAAAAAAAGCTGTAAAACAAAGAAAAAAATTAAAAAACGATTGTGTTATATCAATATCACAACATGTGATTTCTTGATACTGCCTAGGAAGTGTGAAAAAAGATATTGTTCAATGGATTGTATTGTGTTGCACCGATACATTTAATATTATTCTGAAAAATGTTAAATGATTTTGAAATTCTGTATTGGTAGAAAATATATTTTGTGATGTGATACTGCCATAAATTATAGTATTGCATTAAAAATGCCATTGATAAATGATGTATTGAATGTTTAGATTAATAAATGTGATACATTATTTTTGACTGTTTCTCATGTTGTACTGAGTACAAATTTGCCATCATAAGTGCTTGTCACTGGCAGTGCCCTCTTAAAGCTGGGGTAGGCAAAATCTGTGCAAGCCCCTCCCACCAAACCCACAACTTGAGCTAATGAGCCCAAAGCTCCGTGGCTGCATTGATTCAGCTAAAATATATTTGCAGCTATAAAATTCCATTCCTCATTTTTGTGTGACATTTGTATGTCTTTATGACTTAATTTTACATACCTCCTGAAGGTTTGTAGCTGTTATATGATTTAACTTATTTTAGCCTGTCATTCTTAAATAGGAAATCATTAAGTTCACGTCAGGAGGGTAACCAAATACGAATAATTTGGACATGCACAGATAATGTGCTCTGAACTTTTTTGCAGTAATAATTGACAGTTTACTACAAACGTAACACCTCTTCTTCTCAGAGTCATAACTCAGTCAAATCTAAAGACACAGACATCATTCACACCTTTGTTACAATCAGTGGGATTCACTCCGTACAGTGGATCTTCGGTGTCCATCAAGGATAGACGTCCATAAATCTGTTTAGAAATTATTACGAAGGGCGTTCCTTAAACTTCTTGAGATCTTGTCTCTTAATCATCAGATTCAGACTTTTTTTCAGTGTCAGAGTAATCCAAGTGATTGTTGTCTGCACAGTGTGAACCAGAACTGCTAGTAGCCAAAGCAGCAGCACTTCTTATAATGCAGATTTGCCAAAATGTAAACAAATAGGCTATCGGCTCAAAACACTGAGGGGAACTTTTCACCAGATTAGTTGTGTATTGTGGAATAAAGCTGACTGATATTCCGTAGGTATTATTTTTACCTCAGGATCAGATATTGAAGGCTGGCACTATGTGCGTGAGGCTTGACTTAAGATGGGAAACTGAGGAGGTGAAGTTAGGGACCGTCTCAAAAGTGCATTCTAATGGGCCAAGGGAGCTTTTACAAATTTTGTCAATAGCTTTCTCATTTTTTAAATAGACATTTCAAACAAAATTTATTTTCATCTGGACCTCCTCCAATTGCATGCACAACCTCCCTTTTTAAGACAAGTTATGCAATATGACTCGTTTTATTTTCACTATTAATTTCCACCTGGACCATTAACAGTTACACAGCTTTTATTTAGACTCAGTTTAGGCTTACTTTTTTCCTTTATGAAGGTGGGGTTCAAATACTAATTATTTTTTATTATTTGATTAATTTATTAACATGGTTAAGAGATTATATTAAGAGATTATAAATGGTAGTAGAAAACCTTTTAATGCAGAAAATGAAGCAGGCTGAACAGTTTCCAGTATAAGACATGCCCTTTTCTGTTATAATCCAATACAGAGATTTTACAGATTTACAGATATTTTTGTGACATAAACAGATACAGATAGTAGCTTTATGTTACATTCCTAGTTCATGTATGTGTCCCATGTTTGACTTGATTTAGCTGCTGTTTTTGTGCTCCTCAGCCTTCATGTTATTCTGAATTTGGTATATTGAATATGCCTTAGTCTTAAAAAACCCTCAAATATTACTTGTATGAACTCAATGTTACCCTGATTTTTTACCTAATTGATGCACAAATAGTAATAACATACTCTGCAGCTGAGCAGTATTGCATGTCTGTGCTGAAGAGCAGAATGCATGCCATCACAATACATGTGGCCCTGCTGACAAAAATACCTCATACCAGATGAGATTTAGTCATTGTATTTTCTGATAAAGCCTATGGATTAACAGTTAATGCCAAGGGCTTAACAGATACTTCCACTGATAAAGTATAATTACATGATTAAAAATTTTAGCAAGCACAATTTATCCTATTATATAAATTGCTGAATTTCTAGTCTATACATTAATATATCTCATTTTGACATACATTAGAATTTTATCTTCTGCATGAAAACTCTGATGTTAGTCATATCATATTATATTTTACCAGTGAAGGCTTGAGCCATAAACCAGAAGTTGGGAGGAACATGCATACATGCCAGTCTGTAAATGACAAATTGAACATGTTTAAATGCCTGTTGGCAAAACTGAATGCTTGGTTCTTGTTGTTATTTAGCTCTAACGCTGTCTTTGTGTTGAAAGAAAATTTCAGTAGGAGAGGGACAGCAATCTTTGCTGGCAGTGTCACTTAGAACATTACACCTGCAGACAGGCCTTATCCACAAAAGTTTCCTTAATTATAACTTAATCACCACTGAAATCAACCAAGATTATCACTGTCAGAAATAATGTGCTAAATTTGTACCTTTTAGGGGTCCAACAACTCGTCACTGGGGGAGTACCCTCAAACGTACACCCATTGTACCCCTTAACAAGGGTACAAATTAGTGCTCTTACAGTTTGTACCTTATGGGGACAAATATGTATCCCTGGGGACAATAATGGAGCTAAATGCTCTGGGACTAAAATGTAACTTTGGAAATTGTACATATTTGGCCTTAAAGGTTGGGTAGGCAGTATTGTTATGGAGTCATTGGCCAACAAATCCATAATAACCGTGCAGCATATTGTAATTCAAGTGGTCTGAGAGTAAACCTCTACTTCAGCCCCTCCTCTTGGCTCTGTTTTCAGGCTTCAGAAAATCTAGTCCGTGATGGGAGACTTTAGCCAATCACAAGTTATTTCAGAGAGATGGTGCGTTTGTATTTGGCTGTTCTACAAATGCAGACGCGCATACACGTCCCTTCAGATGGTAAAATCCTGATTTAACGGCAGAAAATCCTGCAACTTGTGATAAATTTCCAATACCTTTGCCTGCAGCAACACATCCCTCCACACAGAGCTTCGGGCTCATTAGCTCAAGTTGTGGGTTTGGTGGGAGGGGCTTGCACAGATTTTGCCTACCCCAGCTTTAAGAGGGCACTGCCCCAGTGACAAGCACTTATGATGGCAAATTTGTACTCAGTACAACATGAGAAACAGTCAAAAATAATGCATCACATTTATTAATCTAAACATTCAATACATCATTTATCAATGGCATTTTTAATGCAATACTATAATGTATGGCAGTATCACATTAAACTTGATATAAAAACATCACATCACAAAATATATTTTCTACCAATACAGAATTTCAAAATCATTTAACATTTTTCAGAATAATGTTAAATGTATCAGTGCAACACAATACAATCCATTGAACAATATCTTTTTTCACACTTCCCAGGCAGTATCAAGAAATCACAATTTTGTGATACTGATATAACACAATCGTTTTTTTTATTTTTTCCTTTGTTTTACAGCTTTTTTTCCTTTTTCCCATTTTTTTACTATTTCCCTTTTAAGTCACACTTATCAATGTATAACCATGTGTTTTTCAGAACCATGTAAACATACACACAATACATTTTTTTCTTTTCCCCCCTGGCCCCTAACCCTTTGTTAGTTAGCTGCAAAGATTTTGGCAGAGTGGGTAACGACAAATTGTTTTGGTATTTGTCTGTGAGAAAGTGAAAGGAGATTTTCTCAGGAATTACCTCATTATCATTGCATATATTGTAAAAATTGGTGGAAGAAGTATTGTAGCAGGTTTGACACTTTAAAATCAAGAGGGGGGCCAGTCAGAGTCATGTCTGACAAATAATAATTATACAATAGAAATAAAATAGCTCCATCAAACCATACAAAACAATAAAGCAAAATAGCAAGTAGCAATGAACTATACCTCATCAGAAACCGGCACTGCAAAAACAAGTAGACCACAGGTCAATTCAGTTTTTAAGATCAAAACAAATCAAATCAGGAAATTAAAATTGAAACAGTGTCTTTGCACTTCAGTAAAAGTGATTATTTACAATATGCTATATACACCAGGTTATCACGGTACCGCCGACCATGAGTACCGTCGTTAGTCAGTAGTCAGGTTGTCAGGTTTGCAGCGTTGGTCTTAGCTCCGCCAAGACCGGGAACTCCTTACCACGAAGTTACAACGACTTTGCAACGCAATCGGATAAAAGCTGGCGTCTCTCCCCCACTGACTCCAAACGCTGGCAGCTCTGAGATACACTAATAGATTTCCCGGAGGTTGGTTTCACACTGCACATTTTTTTGGGGGGTTGTGATTGGATTATTGGAAGATTGTGGATGTTGAACTCTTGACGTGAATTAACTCTTGACAGGTGGGCGGTGATGTAATTCTGACAGCTGGTCGCTACAGTATTCAAATATTTTATTAAAGTAAAAGTAGTATCACTAGAATTTGAACCTCCACTGCCCTCCGCTTAGCCCTCACACACCTTGAAAATAACCTACATCAGAATGCTGTTTGTTGATTTCAGCTTAGCATTCAACACAATTTCCCCCATGAAATTGATTGTCAAACTTGCATTCTGGGCTTGAGTACTACATTCTGCAACTGGATATTGGACTTCCTCACAAACAGACCCCAGACAGTTAGGATTGACGGTCACACTTCCTCCACTCTATTGCTCAACACTGGAGCCCCCCAGGGCTGTGTGCTCAGCCCCTCTTGTTCACACTGTACACCCAGGACTGCAGCCCCCGACATGGAGAGAACTCTGTTGTGAAGTGGATGACACTACCACCATCAGCCAGATTAGAAACAACGATGAGACTTCATATTGCCAGGAAATTAACAATCTTGCAGGGTGGTGCACAGAGAACAACCTACTGCTCAACGTCAACAAAATCAAGGAGGTGATCGTTAGAAAAAAGGAGACGAATACACACACTACTGTCTACATCAGTGGAGCTGAGGTGGAGCAGGTGAACAGTTTTAGGTTTCTGGGAATCAGCATCAGAACCTGTCATGGTCTTCACACATCTCCACCCTGGTAAAGAAAGCTCAGAAATGACTGTATTTCTTTAGGAAACGTAAGCAAAATTCCTGTGCCAAGTTCTTGTTAAATTTTACAGGGGAGCAATAGAAAGCATACTTACTGGAAACATTACAAACTGGCATGGGATGTGCACGGCCCAGGACAGGAGGGCTCTACAGCAGGTGATTAAAACCACCCAGAACATCATGGGTACCCATCTACCGAGCATCAGTGATATTGGAGAGGTTTTTGTAGCAAGTTTGACACTTTAAAATGAAGAGGGGTGCCAGTCAGAGTCACGTCTGACAAATAATAATTATACAATAGAAAGAAAATAGCTCCGTCTTACCATACAAAACAATAAAGCAAAATACTGTTTTGTTTTTATGTGTGAAGCATGAAGGGACTACAGCTTGCATTTCATTGTGCAACCCTGTGTTGTATAATGATAAATACATGAACCTTGAAATGAATCCATTAAAAGTACCGCATTCACAATGTCAACTGTAAGTAACACTAAATATCAAAAGTAAAAGTACTCATCATGTAGAAAGCCCCTGGTCAGAGTGTAATAAAATATTGATACATAGCCCTGTAAGCAGCATTTTAATGTTTTAGCTGGTGATGCTACTAAACTATAAACTACTTTTCTAGCACTACTACATACTTGTATGGATATACTTTCCACCGCTGACTGTAAGAGCAAACACTAGAACATCAACTAATTTTAAAAATACAGCCTTTCTATATTATTACTGGAGACTATAAAGCTATTTTAATGAGTTTCAGGAGTTTAGAGATAAAGCTCATTGCAGTGCAACATATTGCATTTTGCATGTTCTGGTGGTTAAAGGGAAACTCCGGTATTTTTAAACCTGGGCCCTATTTTGAGTTTTTCAGATTGTTATTCCAAGTGTCTGACAACATGGAAAATATCCCTACAGAAACAGACCATTTTGTTAAAGAGTAAGATCCATTTTGTTTAACCAGAAACAGAAGTCTCACTCAAGGAAAAGTCTCACTCTGAAAAATCGCAAGAGGTTGAAGGAAGACGAAAGGATCTCACTCTTTAACAAAGCGGTCTTTCTCTGTAGGGATCCTATCCATAATGTCAGACACTTCGAATAACAATCTGAGCCCGTCATTGGCAAAAACAAGCACCTTTAGTGGACGTACTTTGCAGCCATTGCAGCCCGTTCGTGGATGCCGGCGGAGGCAATCTACTGGACCAATTCCAAAACTTTTGGTAAGTATTAGTCATTTAGACCCCAAAATTAGTCAAAAAAAATAAAAATAAAAAATAGGGCCCAGGTTTAAAAGTACCAGAGTTTCCCTTTAACGTATATCATGCAGAGCATAGTAAATTTCTATTACTGCCATTATCATTTGACGGTACTTTTTTTTTTCTCTGGTCACAGCGCTTTCAAGTACTTGACAGCAACTGTTTGCATGCTGCTCTCAGGTTTCCTAGGCAACCATGCAGTGGATCTGAGGAGATCTACATCTTCTTTAACACATATGTTCTACAAGCTACTTTACTGGTAGCTTCCTTTAATGAAAACAAAATCCCACTTACACAAAGCATTTTTACACTGAATACACATGCACACTGTCATAATGCTGATCTGCTTACCTCATGCTTACGTAATGGGTGGGTGGAGTGGGCTGGGGCTCACAGTGATGGCTCCTGTGTAGCTGGGCTTCTTTGGGGAGCGATTATTCCAGCTGCATCCCCTCCCTACAGCTAGCTCTCCTCCACAGTGACTAAAGTGCAAGCTAATTCTTCCATCTCCCAACATAAAGGCTACGAATTATTGGTAATACATCACTGCTCACTCCTCTGGCTCTCACCTCCCTCAAGGAAATTGTACATTGTATAGTCAGACTGGTGGTGTTAATATGAGAAGAATTCATGCAGGAATTGGAATTGGAATTGGAATTCAACATGTAATATTCAAGTCCAGGATTTTGACAAAAACCTAATTCTCACATTTCTGTGAATCTTGTGAATAGACAGGAAATTAATCAATGAGTATTTTGATAATCATTCTGGCATTTACCTGGTAAAAAATATTGAATATATATATCTATATGTATACATATTCATGTCTATTGTAGATAGAGCGTTTAATTGTAATATCTTGTTTATTTTGTCCAAAACCCCAATAATATTCTAACTTGATTCATTTTAATGACTAATTGTATATAATGACAATATAAATGACTACTGCAGCCTTAGACTCAGACTTTATCAATAACGACAGGACAGAACAGTTTGTTCTGCAGGTTAACGTTCTCCACTGCTTTATACTGCCAGAAATAAAGTTGGTAGTAAGTGAGTATGCGACCTAAACAAACCATTATAACATTTCTATAACATTTATAACATACCATATAACATTTATACAACATGTATAACATAACATTACAACTGCATTGTAGTGTGTCGGGGCTGAAGAGCAGATTTTTAAGATGGTTTAGGCAACTCAAAGCAAGAGTTAAAGCAATTAAAGATTTTTTTTAATTAATGCAGAACACCGGATGATGTTGGAGATATGAGAAGTGGTGGTTGGGTTCCACCTCTCACTAACCCATGTGCCCTTTATTTCAAACACAATTGAGTCTTGAGTTTATGTCCTTTTTGCTTCACTTGCAGAGCAGCATCATCACTAATGGAGACAAAAATGTGAATGTTGAAAGAAAGGGAGTATCTGAATTTAGCAGAGGAACTGTGCATTGGGTGGATAACTCTAGCGGAAACTAGTTGGGTAGCCCATGTACAGTGACAAAAGATGTACAAATTAGACAGCCCACAGCAGACAACACGTAAAAGACATATAGCCCCAAACAATAACACACAAACTAACAGATATTCCAAGAGGACATTAGTGTAGCTCAGGAGCCTGTCTAGCCAAATTAAAAAACAATATATTAATAAAATCAATCAATCAATTAATTAATAAAAAAGCCAAACATAAGTGATGCACCTAAAAACAGGACCAGTAAAACCTTTAAAATTAACAAAGGCAAAAAGAATACATAAGAAATTATGTGGAAAACACAACCAATATTCCAGGAAACAGGCAAGTATCACGTCATTAAAACGTTTTGCAGCTATGGGCACAAAAGACCCTCTAAATCTTTCTGTGGAGCATCTTGGCATCCTCAACCTGTCACTCAACACACATTTTAGATACTAAAACACCCAAAGGGGGATGAACTTTCCTCCTGGTTCTTTCCTCCAAAACCACATCGAGAGTTCTATTTTAAATCACAGACATACAGTATATACTAATTTTGTAACTTTACTGTATTGTACTTTAACCATTTAAATGATGATTCCAGTTTATTACAACTTGGGTCTTAACTTATTTTCATATTGGCCATCATTTCTCTTGTTTGTGGTAACATGGTGCGCAACAAATGAATTGCAGAGATGTAGGAACACTGCAACATCACTAAGGGGCAAGAAAAGAGTGATAAGATGATCAGACACGTCGTAAACAAGCCAACGGTTTATCCAGATTACCTAAAACACTTTAACGTGGGTGTGTAAACTGTCAGTAATTGACAGTTTGGGTAAGACTTTGACTGTTCAGCATCATTTTCTATTCCAAATACGTTCGCCTAAACTTGAGGTTGGTTACCAGTCTTTCTGATTGTATGACTGCTCACGTGTTTGTCCCACTGGACTTCTTTTTAGTGATATAGATATGATGTTGCCATATCTATACAATTAGCTATATCTTAACAATTAACCTGATGATTACAATGTTATTATCACTGACAGGAATGATGGCCAAAACTATATATATATATATATATATATATATATATATATACACACATATACATATATATATATATATACATATCATATACATACATATATATATATATATATAAGAGGTATAAGATATAAGAGGAATACTGAGTGGCTGACAATGCAGGAAATACAATACAGGAAAAACACAAAAGCTGGTTACTGTTACTGTGTGAGTACACTATTATTAACACTATTATTAACACTGTGCATAATAAGAATTGAGGATAATGACTTTGACGGGGTTACTGCGTACAGGCTGCGGTGGTGCAGGGGTGCCAAAAAAATGGACAAAAAAATGCAGCGTTCTGTTAAAACAGAATCAACTTTTGGAGAAACGCAACCTGACGTCACGCTGCGGCAGCCAGTCACGCCGGCAATCACACCAGCAGACGCCCAGGTGAAGAAGAAGTTTGTTTACCATGTAGCATTGTAGCATTAGCTGTTTACCATAATATTCCACTATTTACCGAGCAACTATGAAGATGGCAGAGATGCTGATCAATCAGCTCCGTGATGACTGTACATCAGCTGTTCAACCCTGCCACAAGGGAGTACAAAGACGTTAATTGCAGTGCAGTCTCTTGGCTTGTATCGCTCTTCATGCTGGGATTGCTGGTTAGTATGTGACACTCCCACACTGCCGCACAACCCTGCGTTGAATCGCTGCAACACCTGATTCTGTCTGAAAGCAGCCTTACTCATTCCCCTCATTCCTCATTCCCCATGCTCCCCTGTTCTCACTTCCCTCATCAGCCCTGCAGTCACCTGACCTTCAGCTTGTTCACCTGCTCACCCATTCTCACTTCCCTCATCAGCCACTCACTACATATACCGGTCCAGATCCTTTATTTGTTTGCCAGTTCATTCCTAGTTGCCATGTGCCTTGTTGCTGTCTTGCTTTGTGTTTTGCCTTTGTAATCCTTTGTATCCTTTGTAAATCTGATAACCTTTAGAGGGGTTGAATACAAGTACAGTTGAATACAGTACAAGCCACTGTATTTCTGGCATTTCTGCACTGCAATTCCTTGTTATTTATCGGCCAACATATATGCCAATACCAATAAGCTTACATCAGCCAATATATCTGCCCCTCCTATTCATTTGAACAGCTCTAGTCCATGTTTAGTTACAACTTCATTTCACAGCAAATAAACACATATGACTGACTGAGAAATAACCCTGAACATCATGGCAGATATTGGGACCAAATGAGTTTCAGCAGTGGATTTACAGTACATTAGAGAAATACAGTAATTGATATATCGTAACACACAGATTCATGTTAATTCCATGCCTACTGCCCCAAGCGTGATAGGAGTCTGAAAACAGTAACATATGGCTCTTATGCTTGCATGGCTGCCATTTCCTGTGAGGTCAGCCACAAGGCTGAGGTAAAGCACAGTCCATTGCAGCAGGGTCGGCTAAGTGTGTGGGTGTCTTAATGACCTCACAAGTGTGGGAGGAATCGCTTAGCTGACAGTGTGCTAAAATGAAGTACTGAGATCTGCATTAGTTCTTGCTATTACGATCAAGTAGTACACCAGATGCACAACATCTATTATTACATAACAAAGAGTAGTCACATTATACAACTTAGAGCTCTACACAGGTAAACCCCATGTCTGCCTTGCACTATCATAATTAAAAACTGCTACACAGTTCACTGTGGTTTCAGCAATGTGGACACCACTCAAAGCTAATACAGACCTTTTACAAAACAGTCTTTAGATTGCAGATCTGGATGATTTAGCTCCAAAAAATTAGGTGTGAGCCTTTTTTTGATCACTCTTGACAAAAGCAAGATGTAGAGCAGTGAAGCTGGAGGGAAACAACAGTAAACCCAGTCTTCTGGCTCCCTCTCCTGGGGCTCCAACTCTACCTAAGAATACTCTACATCTGTATATATTCCACTCATGCATATTACATCCATCTCAATTTAGGGCTTAATATCAAACTCAAGTGAAGATGTTGTCTATAGACGAGTTGAATAAATACACCTAGAGACCTGAAACTTTACAGAGAGATATTGTGTTGTGTGGGCACAGGTATTTATGCTTAACTTGTTTCTGCAGAAACACATTTCCTCATACAGTAGTCACCATGCTTTTGCACCTGTTACACTTAATGAACAGATCCAACATTTCTTTGTTGATGGAGTGGCATTTCAGTTGTACACAGAAGCTCAAAGCTTCTAGGGCTGAGAGATATGGTTGAAATCAATACCAGGGTACTAATGCAAATATTTTTTCCAATGCTTCTCCAATATACACTGGTGGTGGTGATGGTGATGATGATTATCATAATTGTTGTTGTGGTTGCTTCTGTTATTAGTTTTTCTACTTTTTGTATTTTATTTATTTATTCATCTATTTGTATTTATTTTTATTTCACTTTATTTATTGTCCTTTCTTTTCATTCCCATATTCTTTGTCTGACTGGAGTTTCTGTGATATAAACTCAACAAATAGTCTTTCCACAGAATCCTTTTTTATCGGACCATTATTTAATAACTTTTGAATTCCTATTACTGGACTACACACCATTAGGCTAACATTCCTACACTAGATGTCTATCTGATAGTGCTGTAGCTAAATTCAAGGAAGTGATTCCATCAGCATTTAATTCAATACAATGTCTTAATATAACAGATGACTCCTATGCTAACTTTAGTCCCTCCCAAATTGATCATTTTGTTGATAGTGCTGCAGGCTCACTGCGAATAACACTCGACTTTATTGCCCCTCTAAAAAAGAAGATAATAAAACAGAGGAGGTTAGCTCCATGGTATAACCCCCAAACCCACAAATTAAAGCAAACATCGCAAAAACTTGAAAGGAAATGGCATTCCACCAATCTGGAAGAATCACGTTTTGTCTGGCAAGATGGTCTTAAAATTTATAGGAAGGCCCTCCGTAATGCTAGAGCAGCCTATTACTCATCATTAATAGAGTAAAATAAGAACAACCCCAGGTTTCTGTTCAGCACTGTAGCCAGGCTTACAGATAGTCACGGCCCTATTGAGCCATGTATTCCTATAGATCTCAGTAGTAACGACTTCATGAGCTTCTTTAATGATAAAATTCTAACTATTAGAGACAAAATTCAGGCCTATATCTAACCCTCCCTTTCTCTCTAAGATCCTTGAGAAAGCAGTCGCCAATCAGTTGTGTGACTTTCTACACAACAATAAGTTATTTGAGGATTTTCAGTCAGGATTTAGAGTGCATCATATAGCACAGAGACAGCACTGGTGAAAGTTACAAACGACCTTCTAATTGCATCAGATAAAGGACTTGTCTCTGTACTTGTCTTGTTAGATCTTAGTGCTGCATTCGATACAATTGACCATCACATTCTATTACAGAGACTAGAACATTTAATTGGCATAAAAGGCAATGCTCTAAGCTGGTTTAAGTCCTATTTATCAGACCGATATCAGTTTGTACATGTTAACAATGAATCCTCCATGCACGCCAAAGTTAGTCACGGAGTTCCACAAGGTTCTGTACTTGGACCAATTCTATTCACCTGTAGGGACCATGGGAACTCCACAGATGAATCTGTTCATTGTGTGACATAAACTGAACTTTTATTTTGAAATTTAAGTTGCTCCGTGTGGTCTGCACAGAGCAGACATACTGAACTCTCTTCTTACGGCAGCGACGCGAGAGCCTACGTAAGATCCCTGGTTAGCACACCGCTAACCTAGGGTAAACAAGTTTATTTAGTGCTAGCGGCCACATAGCTAAGTTGATTTTAGTTATGCTTTACACAGACACAGGGTTTGCATGCAAACTAACCATCCTCTTTCCTAACCTGGCACCATTATCCTACACTGATCACATACACATACATTTCGAATTGGCTTCTGCACACACAGGGAAGAAATTTAAAGCTCCTGCTTCACGTTTCATTTCTGGCCTTACACGTGTTCTTGCCCGTGCACGCGCGGAACACACAGGCAGAACAAAGAAACACACACACATTCTTTCTGGCACGCGCACACACACACACACACACACACGCACACACACGCACACGCACACGCACACACACTCTCTCTCTCTCTTGCATATACACACACACACACACACACACACACACTCCTTTTTGTTTTTCATTAAGTAGATGTTTAGTTAGATTACTTGTTGTGTGTGTTGCTGGTTGTAGTTATTAATTTAACTGTTAATCAAAGTATTGAATTGAATTGAATAAATGTATTATTACTACTATATTTGAGATTCACTCGAGGTTTCAGATAAATAAATACATGATTAATATCTGACTACAGGTGAAAATACATTAAAGTACAAATTTCAACGTTTCTCCGGTCCATTTTCATCATTCATGTACATCGTAAGATTATGCAAAAAATATTGTCTGCCCAAAATGCTTGATTAAATTTTGAATTGTATTAACATTGTGATGATTTGTGTGGAAATTATTTATTGTTGAGCATTTTAAAGCAACTTTCTTCTAAATGTACATACAAGGCTTGGTGCTACATAGATTTGCATGTCTGGGACAGTGTAAATCTGTCAAATCAAAACAATACTGAGTCTATGTTTAAAAAACATTCCTGAGCACTGTCATCATCACGCAGATTCAACTAATACACACAAGGCCTAATCAACATTTCATACATGGAAAACAACAGCCATTGTCAGCGTATATGAACAGGATGACATATAAAATGTTTCACATATCATGTTAAGTGTTGGTGAGACAGGATTTGTCTAATCATAACATGATACAAGACTCTCTCCACAAGATGGCAGCCTTCTCTACATCAATTCTTACTGAGCTGTGATTATTCTCTGACTCTAAATATTACCTACAACCACTGTTTCATTCAGGCTCACTTAAAGATCTAATTGAACCATGTGAAAATAAGTGATTACTCTGTAGACAGTAGTCGAGGCAGTGTAAAAGTGATAGTGTTAAAATGAAGCTAAGACTCACATATTTGTTAAGCCTCCAATGACAGAATGAGGGAACACATACAAACAGTAGTAAATTATTTTAATGAGCCCTGACCTTAACAACTGCTCCAACACATGATCTATCTGATCTTAAGCTCTAGAGAAGTCCTGTAATCCATTAAGTACACATGAAACCCTTAAAACCTACCAATGACACTCGAAACCTTTGACATGGCTTGGAACATTAAGTAAATCACATATGAAATGTGCCAATTAAGCAGCCATCTTAAAGGGATAAACAGCAGTGATTTATGACTCTCATATCACAAGCTAAATCACAATTTAGCACAAATGGTACAGGCAAGTACTGAATCATAAACAATAGAAGTACTAAGTACTAAAGGGTAGACTCAAAACTGAAGTGTTATTAATCTTGTTACATAATCATTAAGTGCTCACAGTTTGGCAAAATGTCACTGAGAATTCATTAAGCCAATCCATACTGGTACAACAAAGAGGAGAAAGGTTGCTTTTACACCTGTAGTTTAGTTCATTTGGTTTGGACCAAGAAAACAAATGATACTTTGTTGCCTTTTATTTCTGGTCTGGTTTGTGTTCACACTGGATTTTTACAAACAAACCAGCAGCTGTGAAGTCATACAGACTGACAAGTAAGTCATTTATTGGACAGTTTTGGTGAGGTCATCTGGCATCATCAGCTCTATGTTGACCCATGAAGGGAAATCAAATTCTGGTGACTGGCAGCAGGTCATGCTGCATTTTACTGAACCCTGATGTGTTTATTTATCTTCTCTGGTGTCACACAAGCTGACTGACATGAACATTATTAGTCCAGACTGCAATAAGACATCATAACCATATATGTCATAAACAATGATGTACAGGTAGAAACAGGATGAAAAGGATGTGTCTTAGTGTAATATTATGGGGAATAGTTACTGTGTGGTCGCTAATACTACTTCACTTTCCGATTAATCAGCAAAAACCCTTGCACTCGTGCTGACACACATACATGTTACCATGGTTTCCAAATGTATGTAATGTATCAAAATATTGCTTATACAGATTGCTTTCTTAACAGTTCATGCTCAACGGTAGATAACGATGGATAACAGTAGTTTATCTTTTGAATCCATGCTAAAATCACATATCTAATATCACACAGTCCTGTGGTTGGTCTGCTTTGCTTTCACACCACAAATGAACTGCACTAGAGTGTAACTGGAACTGGACCGAGGCCACCTGAAAATACAGAAGCTTCTCAAAATGTCACAGAGTTTAAATGAACAAATTCATCACAGCACCAAAAAATGTATACGCAAAAGGAGACACCAAACTTAAAGGTACTGTATGCAACATTTTACATGTATTAATCACTTTATATTGCCTGTGTGTGAACAGACTGTAACACAACTTAAAAAATGAGACCTTTCCCATCTTTCTCGGTTGCCTATAGCAGCCTGTGGACTGATTTCTATGTAGAGGACTCGGGTCAGATTTTGTGACGTTATGCGCACTCCCGAGTGCCTTGCCTCTCTTCAGCTACAGGTCAGAGTTCAGCTCCCAAACAGCCGCAATAAAAACAAAAGAAGAAGAACGTTAGCTTAGAAACTGAGTCCGCTGTAGGGACCACAGGAACTCCACAGATGAATTCATTCATTGTGTGATGTAAATGGGAACTTTTATTTTGAACTATAAGTTGTTGCTCTTACAGTTGTCCCTTTCCTCCAATCACGTCCTGTAACTGTAACCTGATGTCTTCTGGATGACGTACCTGACCAGGTCAACAAAACTCCAGCTTCCCTTTTGTTCGCCCTCTTACCTCTTACCTCTTCTCCTTTCGGACCTCGACGGAGGTCCTCTCCGCTGTGTGGTCTGCATGGAGCAGACACACTGAACTCTCTTCTTATGGCAGCAACGCGAGAGCCTGCGTAAGATCCCTGGTTAGCACACCGCTAACCTAGGGTAAACAAGTTTATTTTGCGCTAACGGCTACGACACAAAGTCTGCCTGCTAAGTTAACTTTAAGAGCAATAGGATCAAAGAAGCAAGTTAGCACCGAGCTGCTAACTTTGCAAAGAGAACGAAGGAGCGACTGGTTTCCTCCGACCTACACCATCAGAACACTGCACAGCAAGGACTGCATTCACCATCGGAACCGCAACTTTTCCAGCCTGGCTCAAATCCACAACCGATGGAATCGCCAGCTAACACAACAGCACACCAAGCTTCACGAACTGGTAATTAACTGGGCATACACAGCTATCATAGCAATGATACACGGCTAAGCACAGGACTGTTAAACGTTATCAATGTACTGTAACACTACATGTATTGATTATGTTTATTTACTGAGCTGTATTGTTGTGATCTCTGTTTAGGTTATTGGCTCCGCCACAAGTTGATGTTAGTTATGCTTTACACAGACACATGCATGCAAACTAACCATCCTCCTTTCTAACCTTGCACCATTATCCTACACTGATCACATACACACACATTTGGAATTGGCCTTCACACACACGGAGAGGAAATTTAAAGCTCCCGCTTCACATGCTCTTTGTGGTGTCTCGTCGACTTTGTTAAGTTTATTTCATGTCATGTCTTAGGTGTTGTTTTTTGTCAAGTTGAAGTCACTCATGTCTAGTCTTGTCCTGCACTTCCTGTTTTATTTTGTACTAATCCTTCCCTCTCGTTTCAGACCCTGACTTCCTCCCTTTGTGTGATTTTCCCGCCTTTGTGATTGTCTCCCCCGCCCCTGATTGTTTTCACCTGTGTTCCCCTACCTCATGTATAAATAGTCTGTGTCTCCCCTTGTCCTGTGCCAGTTCGTCTTGTTTCTGTCCGTCAGCATTAGAGCCAAGCGTACCAGCAATTCTTCCATGCTTCAGGTTTTTGCTACTGTTTACGTTACTTTTGATCCTCCTTATGAGCGTTTTATTTTGTGCGTTGTATTTCCCCCTTGTGAGCGTTTTTGTTTTGTACTTTGTTTATCCTCCTCGTGAGCGTTTTTTGTTATATCCAGTAAAGCTTTTTGGAAACTTAATACCCTGTCTGAACGAGTCGTGCATTTGAGTCCTCCTGTTCTGAGTCAAGTTCGTGACACTCTTTCATTTCTGGCCTAACATGTGTGTTCTTGCCCGTGCACATGCGGAACACACAGGCAGAACAAAGAAACACAGACACATTCTTTCTGGCGCGCACCAACATTCTCTCTCTCTCTCTCTCTCTCTCTCTCTCTCTCTCTCTCTCTCTCTCTCTCTCTCTCTCGCATACACACACACACTCATTTTTGTTTTTGTTAAGAACATGTTTTAGTTAGATTACTTACCTTTTATTATTATTTGATAAATAAATGCTTCTGGATATACATTCTGGTCTACCTTATTTAATGTTATACAACGCCAGCCTCTACTATTCACAACTCCAAAACCCTTCAACTTTTACTAGAGTATTGATATGATTATTTTGGTTGTGGTTATTAATTTAATTACTAATCAGAGTTCCAAATTAATAGTTTTTAATTTAATTTATAAGATTGATTGATTTATTAATTAATTGGCTATCATTTTCCCTTCTTTAAGGGTGGTGCCCCGAGGTGAATTTAATACAATTTAAATTCTATATTTTAATGTAAACATTGTTTACTTCTGATAGCCTGAAGTGAGTGTAATCACTCCACTTCACCTTTTTGTATCAATTAATGTGCTAACACTATATAATTTTGGTGCCTCTTTGAGGTTATTAATTATTGTTACATATTTTGGTATTCATAAAGCCATATAACCCCTACACCGCTAACGTCAACAAACGACCAGGTAACTGGTTGATACAAAAAGGTAAAGAGTCGGTCTAGACTTGCTCTACTAGAAAAAGTGCCCTGAGATAACTTTGTTATGATATGGCGCTATATAAATAAAACTGAATTGAATTGAATTGAACTGCAAAGCATGTGCAATATGTTGTGATTTTAGCTGGGCAATGTTAGCTAACGTTAGATTATTTGCTAACGTGGCATGGATGTATAAGACTTTGTAATACATCCATGTAACACGGACAAACTTCTAGCAAGCTAACATAGCTAAATACTGTCTAGAGTTGATAATGTCAGCTAATTCATCCAGACTCCTTGCTTGCTTGCTCACCAACATTATCTCTATCAAAATAACGTCCTATTTGATCTATCACAAGGACCCACTGTGTTTGATTATCGTTCATAGAGAAGTCAGGCCTACAAATCATGCCCTGTAATGTCAAGATGCATTTTATCTCCAATACTGTAGACATGTTTGTTACCTCTCATGCTCAATCTCCTATTCTCTGGATTATATGCCACTGTAAAGTCATTTCATTTAATTGGATATCATCAGCCTGATTGTTTTCCCCTGCCAAAATGACACCCATGCTTATACTTTATACATTTCTGCTGATGTATACCCATGTAATGAATTTACTTACTGGTTGACCTGTCAGTTGTGTAGCTTCTAATTCTTGCTTTTCTTTGCTCTCTCTCTCTCGCTCTCTCCATAAAGGACATGACCTCACCTACATGAGCAATGACAACAATGGGAGCAAGTCCTGAGAGTGTGGTTTACAGTACCATAGTTTGTTTATTATAAATACCTATTGAAAAACTTGTAGAAAGAAAACAAATTAATATATGACATTGTAGAAAAGCTTGTATAAAAAATAAAATGTAGTTTGTCTTTGAGGTAAAAAACTCACAAGCAGGGACACTGAACACAGTTTTTACCACCTAAATGGTGCTTCCTTGTAGCCAACATAGTTGCTAAAGGGGTCAGGGGCCTCTAATCCGCCACCTGGTTCCTGGTTCCCAGACGTCCCAGATGATGTCCAGAAAACCCCTGGCAGACGGGTGATCACCATCTGCAGGACTTCATCCCTAGCCTCTTGTGTCAATTGTTGCAATTCTGTCTGGAAATTGAGCAAGAACATCTGTTTAGAATGGCTAAATTCACATGTCAAGTGGGTGTGTACTTTTTACGGTTTTATTTATATATTGTTTCACCAAAAATCTATGACTCACCAACCTGCATCTCTGCTGTCCTGGCAGCAGTCAGCTGAGCAACCTGGAGTCTGTCCCTGCACTCCATCTGCACCTCTGTCTTGACCCCTTGCTCTCCCCCTGCACCTCTGCCTCTCCCCCTCGCTCTTCCCCCTCTAGCCTCACTGTCACTTCTTCCAGTAGAGCTGCATAATCTTCAGAACTTGATTCCTGAAATGAAAGAAAATGAAAATGTATAAAATGGGTAGTTTTATTGTGATTCCTTCCATATTTGAGGATTGCTGATTGACAGTAACAGTGAAATATACAATGGTAAGCTGAAATGATAAAGCAAGGTAAACTACAAAGATGCACAAATTGATGAATACATAGGATATGTTGCCAAAATTCTGTTCTTTACTTTATGTGCATTATCTCCAGTCTAACGTTAGTCATCCCACTCCTATCATCTGTTTATAACTGACGTTAGTTCAGCATTATCGTTGCCTGAACCCACTGCCAGACCCATTCAGTACAGTGACGTTAGTTGACAATAAAAAAGTCTCATCTATTATGCAGAAACATGAGCGCATCAATTCAGCTATCACGTCAATAATGAACGTCTAGTTCACTAACCATTCATCCAGCAAATTTAGCTATGCTGACATTGCTGAGCCAGATAAATGGCGATTGATAAAGCTGGCTAGCTAACGTTAGCTAACACTGAAGAGACATTTAAATGCAGTCAATGTATCATGCAACGACAATGGATTAGTTCAAAGTCACTAGCCTATATTGTGCAAGCTAGCAAGCTGTTAACGATATTGCTCTTTCTTTTTAAATAACGTTAGTCAAACCATAATAACAGTGTAACTTCACTTACCTCATCTATCAACATGATGCCGGTCGATCACGTTCAGTCTACTGTATGTCATGTCACTGTTGCCCAGGATGCTCGCTCGTGCCTACTGTGTGCGAGCACGAGGACGAGCAACAACACTGACTGCTATTGTCTTAACGGCCACCGGTGTAACCAAAAACAACGACTTTCTGAAAACTACCAGTACTGAACACAGACTGTCATTTTTTCCAACCCATAGCTGTAGTCCAATGTTAACTCCTAATGGTATTATCAGTCTGCCTGGGAAAGATTCAATTAACACAGAGTAGATTAGAGAAAATTAAGCCCCCCAGGAAAGGATCTCTCATTCAGGATTGAAAACATCTGTTCGCACAGTTAGGCGTTTCCAAACATGGACAGGACACGGGCAGCTTGAAGTCGGAGCTGCGGCATCAAACCTCGGGGGAGGAGATGGTAAAAGTCCCCGATTGCAGCATCCTGGAACTTTGCTCTCAAGCTACTGTTGCATTGAAGCTCTATTAACTCCATCTGAAGGTGATGTGGTGCACTGTCGACATCTGTGGTGAAAGGATTGGCAAAGATGGCAAAGGTTGACTGCAGTGCTTTGAAGTCAGTGAAGCGCCGATCGAATTCATTAATCAGCAGGTTCACTTTGCTTGCCAATCGAGTGCATGAAAAAGCACCTGGGATTGAGGTTGAGATGCTTTGACAGACAGGAAAGTGTTGGAGTTGAGACTTCCATAGATGCAGTTTCAGCTGGAAAGCTGTGATCGCGTCGTACATCTCTGTTATGACATGTTTGCGGCCCTGCAGCCTCTCGTTTAGTTGGGCGAGATGCTCTGTTATGTCGCACAACACGGCAAAATCACACAGCCAGTTTGGATCTGACAGTTCTGGCAAGGGTTTTCCTTTACTTTGCATGAAAAGAGCAATTTCTTCCCGAAGCTCAAAAAATCGCTTGAGGACTGCGCTCCGACTAACTACTTCTGTATGGTATGGCACATCCCCATGTTCCGTGCCCACCTCCTTCAAAAATAGATGGAACTGACGATGGTTCAAGCCCCGTGCACGAATGAAGTTCACTGTTTTCGTGACTGTGGTCATTACATTATCCAGTTCCAGGATCTTGCCACACAGAGCTTCTTGGTGGATAATGCAATGGTAAGCTATCAGGGGCAGTTACTGTTTTGCATTTTCTCCTTCACCAGTCCAACCAAGCCAGTTCTCCCACCACACATTGCAGGTGCCCCATCAGTAGTAAGCCCCACCATCTTTTCCCAGGGTAATTTAATTTTACTTACGGACTTCTTCACCGCATTGAAGATGTCCCTCCCCGTCGTCGTGCCGTGCATGGGTGTCACTGCTGGAAGCGGCTAAATATGATATTTAGACGCTATCTAGTGTGTACTGACATCTAGCGGCTAGATGCCTTCAGTGCACGGATAACAAAATCGGGATGCATTCTCGGACATGTAGTTTATGGACACCGTACTTCCGTAACACAGCATAGAATTGTATTGCACAAATTATATTCTTTGCATGCTCTCGCGGGCCACATAAAACTAGGTTTTATGTGGCCCGGGGGCCTTGAGTTTGACACATGTGATTTAGTACATCTGTAAGAAGCCACAAATGTAAGTGTGTTAGTATCACAGCCAACATGCATTTCAAATAAATCTATTGAAATGGGGCCCATTACAGTATGTTAATATTAATAATGACATCCTCCTTTTCAGGATTGAGAATTAAAAATCTGTTGGGAAATCATTAGCACCTTGAAGGCACTCTGACAGAATGTAGGGCTCAGCTGTAGTAGTAATAGTTATTTCCCTGTGAATCACAGGAAGTATGAAACTCAAGCTGGAAGCAGATCAGTAAGTCCTTCAACTGCGTAAATGAGTGACTGTAGTAGGGGATGATGAATGGGTTAATCCACACACGGATCCACTCTGCAGTGATGGGGTTTAGCTGGGGCGCCCATGCCACTGACCAGATTAGACAGCACCTAATGCTTTGTAAGATGATTACATCTATTTCAGGAGGCATTTATTCCATCGGAGAGTTGTAACTGTGTTTGATTGCATTGCATAGACCTATTGTTCCTCATCACTGCCAAAGGAACTGGTAAGACATTTAAGGTCTATCTTTGTTGAGTGAGTAGTAACGAGTGTGTATAACAACTCTGCATGCACACTAATAAAGCCTTGCAATGATCAATACAAAACAAACAAGAAGCCATGAAAATGGAATTGTGTAGAGTTATAGACAATTCCAAAAGTAGAACTCAAACATTCAGCAATCATGTGTCACTGCTCTCTATCATTACAACTTAATATATCCTGATGAGAATTAATGGTCTCTGATGAACGAATGACATTAGTTAACTCAGTGGCTTACTCACTGGTCAATGATGAACAATAATCAATATTACTTTGTAATGACAGCTTGTTGTCAATGGAAGTAAGTTTTCATACACAGAATTATGACTCCAAGATATGAGCGTGTTCCTGGAGAACATCTGTTGCAGGATATTATGTAAGCACTCAAACGTAGGGAACGATTATAAAATGTAATCCCCACATTAAATGAAAAACGTTATAATGTAGTTTGCTGAAGGAATGTGTGTGAAGGAATAATATTAAATTAACAGGGAATATATTTAATATATTTAGGCCCTTGTTTATTTGGGTTTTTTTAAGTGTTAACAGAATCTGTGTACCAATATCTTTCCTTAGATGCATATAAGTGAGGCATGTAACTCAATCCAACAGACACTGTCCTGCAGCCGGAAATACTCACTAGAGCACAAAATGTGCACTGATTAACACATTGTTGGTTTTGGTCTTTTCATGGAATTTGTTAACAATAACAAAATATAGAATATATCCTTTATTTGAGCCAGTAGTAAGACCATAGTCATATTAAAAGTCTACAAAGTGAACAAGAATTTTAAAGAAAACAAACAATGCCTGCCAAGAATTAAATGCATCATTATTGCAATGATAACAAACCAATGCCAATTAGATTGGGCACCAAAAGCTCTGGGTTTTGTGAGGTCGAGCTGTGAAGAAGCATTAGGTGAGCCAATGCAGCACTCAAGTGGAGGAACATCAGCATCTCCAGTCAGGGTGGATCTTTATCAGATGATTCTTGCAGCTGCCCAGAGGATAGATGTGGCAGCAGTGTGGCTCATTTATAATTCACAACTTGACTGGCTGACGGTCTTTTTGACAAGTACATTAATATGTTGTTTGTCACTATTTGGCGCATGTTACCCCCTCAACAGCTCCTGTCATACTCATCCTGACCACAGCACACAGCCCAGCAGAGAACAAAGAGACTTCCTCACTGAAACAGTGACACAGTCTGCATCTTGGGTTACACAGGCAGACCGCTGTCCTACTGTATCTGTCTCACTCCTGCCAAGTATCTAAGTTGCTACTTCAGTCCCAGCTGCAATTTTTGCTGCAGTGTGTCAACCCTCAAGTGGCTGTTAGACTGAGTGGTCAGCCACTTCAACCTCCAACTAATCAACGATAAAGTAAAAGGAGGCAACAATGTATGCATCAGTGATACAGATCCATGCAACAATTAGACTAATAGTAATGCTGATTGTGTACAAGAGACAAGTCCTGCTTTACTTCAGGACTTCAGTGAAAAACTGTACAGTTGAATATGCACTAGCTTGGGTACAAAATTCCACTTGTTGCAGAAAAAAGCTGATGTTTGACCTTTGACAGTAGTCTCATTTTTGTCCTGCATGTTCAACATATTGTTGCAAAGACAAGAGCAAATCTAGGTTTGCCTGTGATATTATTCATCATTTATAAAACTGATAAATTATTTCATTTTTTGACACAAGAACAAGAAACAAAGGAAAATATCTAAAAAATCTAAGCTTCACCAGGGCTCTACAGTGCCAGTATTTCACTCACATTTTCCCCTAAAAATAGATGTGTGCGAACCAGAAAAACAACTGTTTGTTGTCAACCAACCTAAATTACCCCCTCTGCTAATCGTCAAAACATAGTTTGACTGGCCATTGGGAGCACCAAGAGAAATCCCGGTGGGCCGGTCATTCTCGCTAAAACAAGAGCTAAAGCGATGCATTGTCGGCCTGCTTTGATTATGCACCAGCCCACATTATCCTCCTCAAGATCCTCAATACCAGTTCAACTGTTAGTCACGGTTTTGCAGCTGAAGCCATAAGACAATAGGGATAAGATGCTCATTCAGACATACAATGTTCATTCCTTGGCAGTGCCAAGTGTAATAACTAGCTAGGCTATGCAAGCAGATAAAGGACCCCAGTCCTTGCTGAGTTATCCTGTCTAATGCCTGTCCATTTCCCTTCATTTACCTGGCTAATACTGCCACCTTGTGGGAATTCAGTACACTATTTATTAGACCAAACATATTGAAATATGCCAATTCTGATATGTTCACACTCAAAGCCTATCAAGCGTTAAACACAAAAGTTGATGGAGCATTAGGTGGACAGGGGTGAAAACAGGGGTGTTTTGACTTCCTGTCTTATAAGTCTTACAGTTTATTAATCTATACAATTATTAAAACAGTAACACATTTGTTGAGTAAAATATAATTGAATATTATTTTATTATAGTTTTTTATAATCAATGTTATTTCTAACACAATATAGCCTATCACTCAAAAATAAAATACATCAGGTCTGGATATGTCCCTCCCACCCCCGAAAATAATGGATAAATAAGCGCTTGTCTCCCTATGAAAGTAACACCAGCGATTGTCCGACCAATGAGTATTGGCCACAATCGACCAACCAATCAACCAACTGACCACAAGGTGTCAGCCCTATTGCATTAATTATCAAAATGTCTGTTACTGTAGTTTTTTTTCCCAAAAGTGACAGTAGTTGACAGTATTTCTATCACTGACACACACCGAGGCATTTAAGAAGACTTTTATTAGGTGTCACAGGAATGACTGATCCTCCTGTCAGTCAACCCCTGACAAGAAAGAGCCAAGTTCAATGCTTTGAGTGCTATTGCCAGCATAAAGTAACATTAATGTGGTTCTAGTTTTCATTACCACTGCTGTGCATTGATCACTTACACTCCATTAGTGCAATAGGTCATATTTCATTAAGATGATTTGGTTATAGCTTTTTATTATAAAGCAGTTACTGTTGAAGTTGAGTTTTAAGTTATTCACCTGATTTAACTGACTCCTTAAAAGAGAGAAACAGAGAGAACGCAGAGTTTGGGCATGAATATATGGACAGAAAGACAGAGTTACTTAACTTTATTTGGAAATTCTGTAATGTAATTCAGTGTGTATTTATGGTTTATCTGTGAAGTGTATGAACTACACTGTAGACTGGAGTCTCTGCTAACAGCGACAGTTTTACCTGTGACAGCTGACTTCTATTAACAGTTCCAAAAAGAGCACTGTGTGTTATCATAGTTAATAAAAATGCATCCTAATGAGGTTGCAGTACAGGTTGCTGCGGCTGTTTTGAAATAGGCCTATATGTAATGTGTAAGTTTCTGTTTTACTGTTGTGTAAAATGTTCTATAGAATGCCTACATTGTTGTTAATAATTGTTAGGTATTAATAAATTATATGAGACATTCAAATTAATACAAAACTAGTATTGTTGTGCTGTATTTAGTATGACGTCATTATATACATTGAGTATCTCTCAGCACCCCCTACTCTGATTGCCTTCCAGCGTCCCTGAAGCAGGTTGTGTGCATATGTACCTAGAGACCTGTGTGGTGTTAGAGAACAGACTGATCAAACTGTGAATGCATTAGAAATACTGCAGTCATGGTGTGATCCTCTGCATCTGCCAGTTTTCATTGTTTAGTCACTGTGATTATGAACAGGTTATCATTTAGATGTACTAATCATTAAAGAATTACTTTGACTGGAGCATAAGTTTGGTAACATGAACACCAAGGAAGTCTTCCAGATGGTGAAAACCCTGACTGGCTGTGAACCCAAACACAGCTCATCAACCAGACCTGACCCAGAACTCCTCAACACATTTTTCACCCACTTTGCGTCAAGCATTCGTCTGTGAAGTCCTGTGTGTCAGAGCTGAGAGACCTCCCTCCACTGGACCCCAATACACCAGACCCTTGTACAGCGGCAGCTTAGGTGTAAGCCAGGCAAGGCCCTGGGGCCCGACGGCATCCCAGCAAGGGTGTTGAAGACCTCCGCCATAGAACTCTCACCAATTATTCACTCACTCTTCTGTGAATCCTACCGGTCTGCCACAATACCCACCCTCTGGAAAACCGCCACAGTAATCCCTGTGCCCAGAAAACCCTGACCCACTGAACCTAATCACTATCGCCCCATTGCCCTCACATCCATAATAATGAAGTGCCTGGAGAAACTGCTGCTACAAATCATCCTACCTATTGTCAACCCATAACTGGACCCCCTCCAATTTGCCTACAAGGCAAAGAGGGGCACAGAGGATGATGTGGCCTGCCTGTTGCACCTCCTCTTCCAGCACCTGGATTCCCCAGGCACCTTTGCCAGGATCCTCTTCTTGGACTTCAGTTCTGCCTTTAATACAATCCAGAGGCACCTTCTGATCCGGAAACTACACCAGCTCAACACTCCCCCTCTTCTGATCCATCTCCTGTACAACTTCCTCAGTGACAGACGGCAGACAGTTCGGGTAGGCACAATCACATCATCGGTACTCACCATCAACACCGGAGCACTGCAGGGGTGCGTCCTTAGCCCGTTCCTCTACACGCTGTACACCAGTGACTGTATCAGCCCCTCACCCACCACCACTTACCTTAAATATTCAGACAACACTGCCATCCTAGCCCTTCTGACAGATAAACAATCAGTTTTGGACTACAATAACACCATATCCCACTTCACCCAGTGGTGTTATCATAACCACCTTCAACTCAATGTCAAAAAAACAAAAGAAATGGTAATAGGTACCCCTTCACCTCTGCACCCCATCCTCATCAACAAAGAAACAGTGGAAATCGTGGACTGTTTCAAATACCTGGGACTCACTCTGGACAATAAACGTAGCTTCGATCAACACACAAAGGACATTCACATAAGGAGCCAGCGAAGACTATCAGTCATCCGCAAACTCAAAGGACTCTATGTTGCCCCCCATCTTCCCCTACTGATATACCAGAGTATTGTCCAACCCATTCTGCTCTACTGTTGCACCTGTTTCTTTAACATGCTCTCTGTTACAAACCGGGCCAAACTAACACGGGTAACCAAAACTGCCGCAAAAGTAACAGGTCTCCCCACACACAACCTCTCAGAGCTCAACTGCAGAGCCATCACACGCATAGCAACAACAATAGCACAGGACACTACACATCCACTCAATTGCCACTTCTGCATACTTCCCTCTGGGCGCAGGTACAGGTCCCTGAGGTGCAGAAGGGCTCGCTTTGGCAAAAGTCTTGTACCAGCAGCCATTGCAGCCCTCAACAGCACACCTCAGTGATGGGAAAACTCAGGGCCCCTGCCCCTGACCAGCAGTCTGTTGTCCACTGATTATTCCGCTGTTGTCATGTTTGTTGCTGATGTCATGTCATCCTGTATGCAATTGTAATGTACTTATACTATGTATGAATACTGTTTGTTTTGGTGTGGGTGATGATGGGTATGAATGGTGATGCCCACTCCTTGTACAGAGATGTGAAAAATAATTTCCCTCCGGGGACAATAAAGTCTAAACTGTAAAGTCTTTCAAACACCATCCCATCACTAGAACAGAGAAAGCCACACAGTCATGTATACCTTTAGTACTTCAACCATTTGACACTGCTTTGAAATTATTTTTGAAATTTATTTTTTTCTGAAAACCACTACAATATGAATGTGACACTGCAACGTGAAAATACCAGTTGCTTGATGGATTGGTTGTGCTTCATTGACTTACCAAGAAGAGCTTTGAATAGGTTGCTTTTGAAAATCCCCATTACTCTCTGAATGGCAGTTTTGAGCTGCTGCTCCTCCGGCTTCCTCAGTTTAGTGCAGTACTCTTCCAAAAGCCCCAGGGCTCGAGCTGTGTCTGCAAAGGAGGGGGCAGATGAGACAGGCTTTGGTGTTTCCTTGGTTTGTTTTCATAATATAATAATATATATATTCGTCATATATTTTGTATGATGTGACAATATTGTGAATGATGATCCACTTATGCCACAAAAAGTACATCAGCCCTAAAGCTATAGATACAAGTGTGTAAATATAGAGATGTTTAGGTGAGTTTACCCTCCTTTATAGCTGTACGCACACCATGCTGCAAAGACAACAACCCTGCGCACAGTTTATCAGAAAAGGACAGAGGATGATATACAATATATGGCCAAAAGTATGTGGACACCCCAGCATTCCAGCCATATGTGATAGTTGGTCATGTCATTTCAAACCCATGAGCATTAATGTGCTGCTAACAGCCTCCACTCTTCTGTCAGGCTGTCCACCAGATGTTGAACCTGGCTGCAGGGATTTGCTCACATTGAGCTACAAGAGCACTAATGAGGTCCAGCACTGATATTTGGTAATAAGGTCTGGCTCGCGATCGGTGTTCCAGTTCATCCCAAAGGTGATGGATGGGGTTGAGGTCAGGGTTCTGTGTAAGCCAGTCAAATTCTTCCACACCAAACTAGGAAAACCATTTTTTATGGAGATGACTTTATGCACGGTGCATAGTCATGTTGAAACAAGAGACAAAAACAAACTATTGACGAAAGCAGGAAGAACTCTGTGGGAAGTAATGTCCAAATACTTTTGGCCATATAGTCTAATGTATATCCTGACGCTAATGGAAACCAAAAGTTTGGACAACCAAGCCTGAGTTTAGACTGTTACTATAAACTGTAGACAAATGTAGTGTTGGTGATGTGACAGTATCCATATCATTCACATTTAGTATTTACAGGGTCTGATGCTGGAGGAGCAAAACCTCTCATTACCTGTAACTCACCTTTTTTTCTGATAGGCATGGCTGACTCCGTGTAAACTTGACTCTCGCTAAGGCTTCCAGTTCACTCTTCTGTACATGGTCAAAAAGTTCTTTCTTAGTGGGATGACAGACAACAGGAAGGGTTTTGATAAACTTTGCTCCACTCCAAGAGAAGAGAACTTGACCCAGTGGCTCTCAAAGTGGAGTCCAGGGGCCACCAGTAGCCCCCTGAGAGTTATACAGGTGGTCTGTGCCCAGCAAAATGAGGAAAATGATTTCCACTGAAATAATGAAATATTGTGATCACAGATGTCTCTGTCCCAGATGACAGTATCAACAGTAATCCACAAGGTCCCCTGTAGTAATGGCTCATCAACGTTTATCTACAGTATATGTACAGTAATTCCAAGGGTCCTTGATGTGAGAGCGTTTGGGAGACACTGGTTTCTGCACCTGAGGTTGTGTACTTCTGTCTGGGTCCACTTCAAAACAACATCCTTTAGCTTTAGCGCTGGCAGACCACAGACATGCCTTGTCATGTCTGATTCACTGCTGGTCCAAACAGCACCTCACACACAGACGGGTTACATTACACTACTGGAGGCAGACGGGTAGACACCGAGCCCTGAAGTCCTCACGGTCGGGTGAAGCGTGTGCAGAAAAGCTGGTTTAGTGTCTCACGGTGAGGAGGGAGCTGTAAGGTCTTTGGACAGCCTGGGTTAACGCTCTCTGCTCCGTCCACACACAGCCGGTGTGATATGACAGTCCTTGGTCGGTCCTCCGTCTGAAGAGCTGGTCTATATCCTGCCTGACAGTCCATAAGTTTAATTTACCTGCCTACAAGCCAAAACGCAGGATAAAGGGTGCACGACACTTAAAAGAAAAATAACTGTGCGTTGTTCCCGTGGTTTCTTTTCACAATGATTCAGGAAATGTCAGCTAACACGTTACAGTCACTTCAGAGTTTATGTCTGGATGTTTTGACTTATGGAGGGACGTATGTGTAACGTTACTCCCCATGAGGCGGGGAACGGCAATTCATGATATTTCAAAAAAAAACCTTCTAACGCTGCCTGCTAACGTTGCTTCTTCTGATAAATATAAACATGTGTGTTGTCTATTAGTTAGCTAGCATTCATGCTAAATCACCAGCCAGTGGCGGTGCCAAATGAAATGATGCTTTCCCAGTACGACGCCTAGCTGTAGGAAAATACCTGCCTGCCAACTGTGGGAGAAAACGCATGGCTCTCAAATGACTCCATGTATTTTCATATTCCGTAAAATGGTGACTGTGCATTCGCCGGAAATTTCTCCTGATAAAAAAACAGCACTGTCCTCGAGCTGCCACATCTCTTTATTGTTTAACTAGGTACTATACGGTAGCGTTTGCTATATGAACTGACAGCATCACCAACAGTTTTGAGTGCCAGGACTAAGCTAGCCACAATGAGGACTGGGACTTCCCTTTATAGCTTTCAAAATAATACACTCGTTAACGCTACATTTTTATAGCTTTGAAACAGAATTGCAGCTCTAGCTTATTGTTTTGTAATGTGTACTGAAAAGACAAACTGTGAGTTAAATTATTAAAGTGACTGAATTGCCAGTCAATACAATAAGAATGAGATTTTTTAACAACATGAAAAAATCACATCCACAGGCCATTGTGGTTACGTACAGCTTTTAAAACATCATCAAAAAGGAACCATATTGTTCAAACAATGTTTTTATTTGCAAGGTGTAAAACTTATACTTTCTCTTAGTGCACATTTCATTGTCCTCAAGAGCAAGACTGATTCTGTTTCTGACCCACTCTACTTTAACACCAAATACCAGTCTAATCAAATTAGAAAAGGTCATACTGTGGCACATTTGGAATATGATTTTAATGGTGGTATAGTGTTCCAGAATGCTAACTTCCACTTCCCTATTTGGGGCAAGGAAACTATAAAAAACTTTTTATAGTTTTATAGTTTCCTTGATTTGTGGAGAAGAAAAAACAAATTCAAATAGCACTCCCCAATTTAACTCAGTTTACGCACTGCTTTACTAGCTACGAGGAAACCCAGATATGCATGTTTTACCTCTAATTGAAAACCTGAGAGATAGAGATCGATTATAATGTAAGACAACTAACTAATGTAAGAAGTGTCACATCCACAAATTCAATGTCACCATTTTATGGCGTCAGAAGTCTGAGGTGTGGCGTTGGCAGTTCTTATCTTTTTATGTTATCCTTTCATTCAGTGATAGTTTTTCCCCAGGATTACACTACATATATGATATGCTTGTGGTTCATCTAAACACCATAATAGCCCACATAAATCGTTTTATTTTCCAAGCAAGCTCCATACTTTTATTTTGAAGGCAAACACGCCCGACTTCAGGGCCAAATGCGAAGAACTTGACGCAGCTGTTGAACTTACCTTAGCAACGCAGAGGCTGGTCGCTGGTTAGCTGGTTCCTGTTTTGATTGACAGGACGCGACAACCAATCGTATAGTCTGATTTCTTGTCGCATCAGGGCGGATCAACCAATGAGAAAGCTTTAGTTCTGTGCGATGGTGAGAGTTGAAATATTGCTGCATTAAATGTACCATAGGAAATATGAAAACTCTTAATTTATTTTAACTTCAATAACTGGGCATTGTAATAGAATTCTTCTTATTGTTGTTGTTGTTGATGATGGTATTATTAATAAGAGATACCACAATGTTTAGTTATTTAATAGGGTAAGGCAGTGTCTAGTCTCGACCCTGTGTTGTTTTAACTGGTTGTGAATGGCAATGAGTTGCAATAGGTTATGGGGATATTCCTCTCAAGAGTTGTTGTCATTTGTGGCCCAACAGCGGACTCTGGTGGTCAATAAAGAAAATAAAACATCTAATATTAGTACAGCTGATGCTGGAGAGGACTGTAACTTGAAGAGGGTGAATATAACAGCCCCCTAAATTAATACTATTTAGAATAATCTTTCCAGAAGTCTGTGTTAAGATTCTATGTGTCACTATATGTTCTTAATGAATAATGCTCATAACTTGCAGTTATTGCCAGAGAGAATCACAAATGAACATGTCCAGACAGGGTTGAATAGGAGCATGGCTGTAAAAGACTTTAGAGAAGGTTCTGTAGGCTTGTTTAAAAATAAATGTCATACCCACTGTCTGTTGTACTGAGGTACTAATGTGATACTGTAGCTGCAATACGCAATGCTGAATGTCATGGAAAACAACTAGAAATCTGATATTTCTTTGCTGTTTCTGAGGTGAACATCTGATTATGATTGAGCAATTATCTGCTGCCAGTAACTCAACCGTGATATCTATTTCTAAATGTTGACTCTTCTAATATGAATGAAACACCTCGAAACCATTATATAAACACCAAATTGCCATTAATATCCTGTTTATTGAAGATAAAATTGCTTGATGCAGTAATCACATTATATAACAACAGGACTATATACAAATCATTAGTGCTCAGATCAAATATATCTTCAGATCAAAACAATTTGTATGTTTTATAACTTAGATTGTATCCTCTGCCCTATTTTGTATCATTTTTATAAATAATTAACTTTTCGATATGACAAATTTAACATGTGGTCTGAACTATACAAACTAAAGTACCTTGCTTATTAATGTATTATACAATGATCATGAGTTATACAGATACATACACATTGCTCATTAAGGGTGCTACTTCTACTCATAGTGTATAGTTTGTAGATCCATCCAAATGGATATGCAGTGTGCTCCCATAAAGTTTCCACACATTTATCGACATATTTTATACAATCTCACTTTGACATGCTTTTTGCCACCACCAACATTCTCAGAGGTAAAACATCCTCCACCCATTCACCATCAGACTGTAACATCCTCTGCCATAAATTTGCTTCATCTGTTGTTGAATCCATCCAAGCCACTTCCACCCCGTAACTCTTCCCTGCACAGAAAGTCACAAAAATGATCTTATTATGAAGGTAATAATTGAAAGTCATGTTGGAATGATTAAATGTGTTGTATGGTTTTAAATAAACAGGAATCAACTGGGTAACATTGTCAAGTAAAATCATTGGTGAGTAGTAGCTTTATGTTATGACATGTGGTATGTTATGACAAATCACACACAAAGCTAAATCCTCCTGTCTGGTCACAGATAGAGGTTTCCAAAAATTAGGTGCAACATGTTCAAGTTTTCATTTCATGCAATTAGCACTCTTAATTCTAATAATACACCATAAACTGCCTCTTGGTTCCCTGCACAGCTTAGTACTTTATATTATCCCTATTCTTAGTTTTTTTTCTTAGTTTTCTATTCACAGTTTTTCTTTGCTTTTATCACGATTCTTTTGTTGTATTCTGTATTACATATATAGTACCAGCACTTCTAATGTCTTCAATTGTCTAATTGTGTTTTTATTGTGGTCATGATTATGCTGCCTTGCTGCAAAGAGAATTTTCTCTTGTGGCACAATAAAGATCTGAACTGATCTGAACTGAACTGAGTATATCCAAATTCAGATCACACTTTAATACAAGGTGGAAGAGTAACAGTGGAGTGGAATCTCACCTGTGCCTAGCCCAAGCCTCAGACCACCGATGTAGTGGTTGTTCAGTCGGTCATGATCCCACACTGTGATCTCCACACAGGCTTCTCTGAGATCCTCTGGTCGAAAGCCGTCGTACACCATGGTGTGGTTGAACATTGGGTTGGCCGTCCTCTTCACCACCCGCGTCTTCTGTCGGCTTTTCTGGCTCTTGTCAGGAAGTACAGCGCTGCAGCAGAAGGAGAGGAAGGAGTATAGACAAAATATGTCATATAACCATGAAACAATGAAAGATTTCAAACTCTTTTTTTCTCTTGATTGACTAGACATTTTAAAATAAAAACTGCTGGAATAAAATAAAAAATTACCTGCAATGAACTCCGTTAGTGTGAAAAGAAACATGATACAATTATATTTCATAATAATGAGTTGCATTTTAAAAATGTATTGGATTATTTCATTATTTCAGTTATATCACATATTTTATGATTATTTATTTAATAATGTTTGATTTATTTTTTGAATTTTGAACCCTTTGGGTCTCCATAGTCAGTGACCTGACAGGACATCCTACCATTTCACAAACGGGTCGATAATAACTCCTCTGACTGGAGGAAGATCCTTGCAGTCTTTCACCCAAATCTGCACCTCACCAATCTCCATCCTAGATGTTCTCTTACCTATAGATGCAGTCAGACCACAATAAGTGTCAAAACTGAAAGGAAACAAGTAATAAAAACTGAGGAGTCAGCTCACTATGGGATGTCTGCGGCAGGAATCTCAGGGCGACTCTCATCTGTCCTCTGCTGTCCATTAGACGTGAGGGAAGCGGTGTTGAAGTTTGTGCTGAGACCTGAAGGATTGAGCCGAGATTAGTAAATGTCTAATCAAATCACTTCCACAATACACACAGACTGCGTACAGATTAAGCTATTACCCGGGATTTTAATGCATATTCATTCATCTGTGTGTTGCTGAAGTCCCACTCTGACAAAACCAGGTCCACCTCGCCCAGGAAACTGTTACGCCCAAAAGTGTCGTTGTGCCACACTGAGATGTTCAAATTCTGAGTTTTCAACACCTCCATTATGATTTTAAACTATGAAAGGAGAAGAAGGCAACAATGATGTTTGTAAAATATAGTATACATGTAATGAGAAATCTGTAAAAGACTAAATATGGAATTCTTACCCTGAGGATTTCATTGTAGGTGGGGTTTAAAGTGTTCTTTTTTACAGTTGTTTTTCTCTTTCCCAACTTTGTTTTGTCAGGAAGAAGGTAACATTTCACATACCTATAAAAAGACAGTAGAGTTACATTCCTATCCTAAACTAGAACATACAGAGTGAAATATTAGAAACTCTTCAAATGCCAGCAAGAGGCAACTGTTTGACAAATGTGACACATTTCAGCCTCTTTTCTGATCTTCCAGTCCTCTTTCTCCAAACTTTATATCACAAATATCACTGGATGATTTGACATTTGTTCTACCTTTGCCATTTTGATTATACAGTATATGAAAAGCACTTACGGGTCAGAGCAGGTCTTCTTGGTGTCGGCCATGGCCAGATCCCTGCAGTGCACCACAAAGATATGAAACTCTCCAAGCTTCTTGATGTAGTTCACAGCAAACTGGATGCTTCCATGGACTTCAATGTCACCAAAGTCTGCAGGGTAAATGCTGATGATGCTGCCACTGACCTGCTCATACATGATAACACAGAAGAGAGAAAACACCATCCTCTCTGGTTTTAACTCATTGTTTATGTAAAGGGGAAATTATTAAACCCTTGACTGACTGCCATAAAAGCAAATTTTATGGCAGCTATAAACAACTACAGTGATTATGTCAAATGTAACCATACTGCTATATCCGCTATCTCTTTTTCCATTCTATTCTTGTACCTAAATTGACTAGGAGGATCACTCTAACTAGATGACCTTTATAACTTAAACCACATGAAGCATTTTTTTAATTAAAGGTGCAATATATGAGATACTGAACATTAATATAGCACCAAACAACTATTTGCTATGTAAAGATATAGTGGAGTAATGGCGTCCTGATCAGAGAATGACATCACAATCCTTGCGTGTGTGTGTTGTTCTCCAAGCTTCTCTGTTCTTTGTTTGTCCAGGAAAGCCGCATGTGCATGTTAGTGCATGTGAGTCCCTCCATGTTTATAAAGAGACTGAGAGGGTGACACCCACGCAGCATTGTAAAAGCAAGAAGGCAGACTGCAGTTCAAAGCATTCAGCTGAAGGCATTCATTCCGAGCTGACTGAATTCACCACCAGACTCCGGTTCTTTATCGGTTATTTCTCTAAAGTCTCTCTTCTTTTCCCCTTCTGGTCTCTGTATGTTCATGAATTAAAGTACATTTCCCCTCCAGTCAGCAGTCAACATGGACGAAGAGAGATTATACCGAGAGAGGTCGGCACCTCCGCGGCTCTTCGCTATAGTTGAATATTTACTAATAGTAAATATTCAACTATAGCGAATATTTACTATTTACTAATAGTAAATTTTCAACTATAGCGAAGAGCTGCGGTGAGTGTCGAGTTTAAAGTTTGTTTTATGATCTGCAAGGTAAACTTAGTGGTTTTGACAATGGGGTTTGGTGAATTTGAGGTGAGCGATATAACGGCTGTTTCTGGTTAGAGGGAGGTGTTGGCCAATGTGCCGATTTGTTTTGGTCTGAGATGTTGGTGCTAGTGCGACATGTTGTGTCAGCATATAGCGTATATAGAACCTTTAAAGGATCAGTGGCTGTTTTAGGAAATTACTCCACCTTTTCTAAAAATTTAACTTTATATATGTGAGTCATTTTTAAAGATTTACTGTCACATTATTGGTTTTGGTCTTCTCATGGGATGTGTTGACAATAAGAAAAATACAGAATATCACCAGCCTTATCCTCGCAACATTTTGCCTACTGATCTTTGAAAAGTGAATAATCTAATCAAAAATGGTTGCCACATGACATGTTTCAAAAAATCATCAAACTTTCCAGATGTGGCTCACAAGCTATATGCAATGTGTAATTTTATCAGAAACATATATTATCTTGTGAGCTGCACGTGGACATACAGATAACATGGAGGCCATTCCAGAGGAGAGACTTAAGTTAGATGTGGAGCTGCCCATGTTTCTTCTCCAGCCCAAGTTGGTCTCACAAGTGCTGTCACTGTCTGTCTGATAATATCAGAGGAAAACAGAAAAGCATGAATGACAGTTACACAGAAGTAGAAAAAAATCACTAAAATCAGTCATAAGAGCAAACCAATCATCTAGCTAAAGTTGGTAAATGTATCACTAACTGCATTGCAGATGTTGAACACAGGATATCATACTTTTGTTAAATGTGAGTTAAATGTACAAGAGTCAGTTAAGAGTGATTTACCTCATCCTGCCGAAGAACAGGTACTGACACACTGGTTTTCATTTGCTTTGAGTTGGAGAGAGTAAAGGCTGATGGTGGAAGTGAAGAAACTGGAAGAAAGATATGACTTTGAATCTCTTATAATGTGTATTAAATTACATTTATAAAGAGAGGACTGTATGTTTACCATCATCAACACTCTGATTAATTTGTTCTCTTGAGTTGTTTTGGGTCCTCTCTCCTAAGAAGAAATAGGGCCATGAGACAATATTATTTACATACTACTCCTATATAAAATCATGTAACTTGAAATAATGCACTGGCAATACAATAAAGCTTTATGACCATCAGCTGTATTAAAGAAGTACAGTATCTGAAGAAGAAAGAGTTGTTACTAGTTTGTGAGGTGAGGTTTTCCAGACTTTTGGATGAGGACATGCTCCTTGAAGCTAACTGTTTCAGAGCTGACATGATGGGACTGGAAGTCTCATCATAACCTGCCACAAATTAAACAAAATCAGCTCTGGAAAATAGACTCAACACAGATGTTACACAATTTCTGATTTACTAAGCAAGCATCTGGAACTATAATGCATCTGTGTCAATTCTATTTGATGTTTATTTTTGGTCAAACATTTCAGGCAAGTATGATGCGTAGTAAATCAGTTTAGGATGTAAGAAAGATATTATCATCATAGTAAACACTAGGAACATGATGAATTAACAAGAATATCACTGTTGGTAAAAACCAGTTTGACTCTTTACAGTAGCGATAAGTTGCTTCTTAAACCACATATCTACTGCATCAGCAGCTCTTTAGTCAAAAAAAGCTGGTCAACAAAAAACTACCTTTCATTAAAAACTAAACTAAATAGTTTTCTACTGGTTAAAGGACAGCTCTAAACATTTGTTCTACAGTCTTGTATAGATACACTTGAAGAGCAAATACAAAAGACAAATTAAGGTAAATGAACACAGCTAATTGTACAAACATGTACAATAATTTTGAAATTAAGGAATTTGTCAGGGAAAGTATACTAAGTATACTCAGTCAAATTAGACTGTAATGTTAATGTGTTAACTTGATGTGATTTGTTTAAAAAAAACATCACCATGGTTTCCATTTCTCAATCATTATCTTGAAGAAATATAAATGGAGAGAGAATTCAAAAGCTCACTGCCTGAACTTGCCCGAGACCATGCCCTGGTTGTTGTGTCTTGGCTGGAGTTTCTGTCTTTATTTTGCACAATCCAATAACTGATTCTGGGAGGACTCCTCTCAATGGGACTGTCACTCTGGTTTCCCACAAAGTCTCTGAGGGCATTTTGTGGTCTGTGTACCACATCACTCTCTGTAGCAGCAGCTTTCTCTTGGTGAAAAGGAGGGACATGGGCCTTCTCCTGTGGCCCAAGGTAGTGCTGATAATCCTGAGGGATGAAAGATCTGGCAAGGTGTGTAAAGGTTCCCAACTTCTTCTCTGAAGCTTTTTGAGATTGTTGTGAAGTAGGGGAGCTTGAACTACTCTGTTGAGTATTAACATTACCGAAATAAGTAGTCCCACTGTCCTCTAAATGTAAAGGGAGAGGATGAGAGGTAATGTTTGTGCTAGGTTTAGTGTCTGGCAGCACTGTCTTCTTTGCTTCATAAGAGGGACTCTTCCTCTGTCTTGTCACAGGTGTCTGCTTCTCTTGTTGCTCTTCAACGACCTTAGTTTGGGGGTTGATGTCTATTGGGAAGGTTTTCAAGGGAGAGCCTTCCAACCTGGATCTCTTAGGACTGGAGGATTCTCTAGGTAGGACCCTTGGGTGGCAGGTCTTAGATGGACTGCTCCTGACTTCATCATCCTGGTCTTTTGATCTTGGAGTTTGGGATTTACTAGGACTGAGGGGTCTTTCTTGAGACTCTGTATCAGCCTTGACATGGTATTGGTGACATGTTGACTGTACATCCCCAGTACTACCAGAACTCCTCAGCTGTGACCGGTCTGGACTCTGACTGACAAAACCCTTGTCTGTCACTTTTAATGATTTCAAGACAACATTAGACTTGGTTTTGTATGGAGATGTTTGTGCCTCTCCCTCAGACTTCTTTCTGCTATCTAAGAATGTTCTCAGATCAGACTGTGGGGAAACCACTTTGTTACTGAGTATTGAACTGCTTGAGGCTTCCTTGACTCGTGCAGCAATTACCCTGGGTCCTGTATATTCCTTCTCCCAGAAATTCTTAAGCTCACTGATATTGGCTGGCATGTCCTCTTGAGAACTGGAACTGGACTGCCTGGGAAGGGGAACTGGAATATCCCCCTCTTGCTTTTGGGTGTTGAAGGCTACAGAGGAAGGTACAGGAGTGATGCTGTTTTCCTGTGGCTCAGAAATCTGTGACCCTGTTACTGAACCTGTTAAAGAATCATCTGTCTCTTCATAGATGAGAACTGGATTCGCTCTATATGTGCCATCTTCTTTAGATAAATCTACTACGAGGCTACAGTCAGTCTGTGATGACGAACTCTTTTCTTGGGACCTGCCAACCGTATCCTCAACTGTCATTGCCATTTGAGGTGAGAGATTGTTGTTTATGATTTCCACATCAGAGTTAGTCTGAGGGCCATGTGAAGCTTCTATTCCTGTCTTGGTGATGTCTTTGTGCCTTGCCTCTTCTCTGGTAAATATTATTTTGGGACCACTGTTTTCTCTCTCCCAGAAAGCTTTCAGACTGGATAGTCTCTCTGGAAGCTGAACAACTCTGCCCCCTGTTGCCTCCTGCTGAGTGTCTGCATCTACTGAGGTCATTGTTTCCTTAAATGGAGTGTTCTGCAGTGCTGTAAGTTGTAATGTTTTCACCTCTGTCAGCTCAGAGGGTTTAGCTTCTTGTTTGACACTTGCAGAGTTGTCTACGGCCATATCTGCAGCACCCAAGAGATTCTGGGTGTTGCTTGGTTCTTTCTGCTTAGATAGCTTCACCTCTTTTGGATTCTGTACTTCAGCAGTTTTATCTTTCTCTCTTCTAAAATTTCCAAGCAGTTTTTGTCTAGGCTTTGGTGAAACAGCATGAGATGAACCCTTTGAGCTGCCATTAGTTGACAGCTTGGTATCTGAGGTGGCCTCAAGAGAAATGTCAGTGCTTTGTTCAGTCAGCATTTGGTGATGAATGTTGTGTCCGGTTGGCCAATCTGTGGCCTTAGTCTGAGATTGACGGTCCTCTCCAGGCTCGGTCTCCAGGTGAACAGGCTTACCTGACTCCTGCTTAGCAGAAATAAGTCCAGACACTGCAGGGCTTAGGAACTCCAAATGACAGTGCTCAGAGACATCTGCAAAGACAACAACCACCTATTGGATCACTCATGTACATTATATCTGCTAAACACTGCATAGTATAATTAAAGTTACCTGTGCAGGATTTTTCTTGGTGTATCACTGTCAAATGAAGTGGGGACTTAGTATTGTAACTACATTCTACATGCCAAATGTTATTTCTGACAGAATTTTAAGAGTAACTACACCCTCAAATTCTGCTAGAACCCTTTCTCCCAGCATATTTAAAAAATGCAACAGAGGAATGAGGGAACAACACCTGTAGAAGGCGTGGCCTCGTGGCTACATAGTGTGTGGGCCAGGGGACACGGTGGAGACTGACTGTCACTGATTAAGTTGAGTCTTTTTTTGTATATATTTCATGACGTAGATAGGTCCCAACCAGTCAACTCTATGTCAGCATTGGCCTTGCAAGGTTCAGGGCTGATTTAAAACAGTGGATGGTGTGTTGAGCCATTTTCAACCCAGGAAATGCCATTTGTTATAAATTTGGTAAGAAATGTAAATATTAACACCAGCATTGATGTGTTTCATCACAGTACAGTCACATCATTTAATTCACAGCTCAAAAAACATGTCTAAGTGTGCAGTACCTCTTTAAAAGGCCGCTAAGTATAGGATTTAAAAATATACAACTTTGGTGGTAGTATAAAAAGACACTGTGGCTAAAAAGCAATGCACATACTTTACTAGCAGATCTGACCCAGTGACACTGACATGAAATGGCTGCAACACATAGAGTGCACTAATTGTTTAATTTTAAAACACTTGTTCCATCAGAATAATTTTAAATATGCTATAAAAACACAAAACACCTATACATAAGTGGCTTTATGAATCAATTTCCCTTCTGTACTCAATTGCAATTTATCTACCAGAAGTTGCATTGCAATACTTAAATAAGCCATGAGCTCCGGTTGTGGACCAAATAAAATTAGCTGCACTTTAGGCCCACTCATATGCTTTGGGATTAGCAGTGCCACACCTCATTTCACAGTAATATAATAAACCAATGAAAAAGTCCGACACATGGCATGAGACCTTAATGGAAAAACTGCAGACAAATGTTGACATGCATGAAACCCTTCAGAATTTTGTGACAGTTTACCCATAATGCCAAAGCAAGATACAGTAAAACCCAATAATACAATAAAGTCATAGATAAATGCACACATTTTACTGCATGCAAAAACATGCACAAGCAGGATGAATGTGAACATTTTTTGTATATGATTCTAAATTTCTATGTGTAGATATTGAAGTCATTGGTTGTTAGTTTGACTCATTGATTGGCTGTTTAGTTAACTAATTAGTTTTAAATAAAACTCTTACCACAAAGGACCTGGTGTTGGCTAGGTTCATGCTCCTGGAGGTATGCCTCATTTTTGCAAATTAGTTCACCTTTCTGAGAATCCACTAGACTCTGATTGAGTAAAGGCCTACGTGTGCCAACAGTGGTACTGGCAGTATTCTCAAGGTCACCATTATTTTCTGCCTCAGGGGGGAGCGATGGAGTCAACGTCCAGCAAACTGTGCTCTCCCAGCTCCTTCCCATCCTGCCATTCCACTACACTCTGACCGACCATGGAGCTGAACCTCACCTGCTTCCTGTCTATCCAGGTCTCAGTGGGAGAATCCAGGCTAACTGGACTCTGCAGGTCCAGGCAAGAGAACAGGCAGTCTGTGGAGCTAGAAGTGTACAAGTGCTTGAGGATGCACTTGGGGATTAATCATCGACACAAAGTGTCTTTGAGTGTCTTGGGAAGTGCTTTACATATAAAACTCTTTACTGTTTATTTGAAAGCTAAGTTCTCATACTACTGTTTCACCATTTTGAGGAATACTGTTCCTTGCACATACAGTACCAGTCAAATGTTTGGACACACTTTCCCATTCACTTATACTGGTACTGTAAGTAATGCTAATTGTTATGTCTTACACCAATGATTGAGAAGCACAATCAGCCCCAAATTTCATAATATTAATGTTTGCCATTAAGTGTTCAAGATGTACATATTTCAAGAGCTTGTTGTGTATAACATGCACATTGATTAATTCACATAAATAACACTGGTACAGTTTTTCAGTATGGATAGGCATTAGGTAATCAATTGACCTATTGTGCCTTGTCTAAACTGTCATTATTTGTTTTCTTCTTATCGTATAATTTCTCCCACAAAAACATTGTTTTCATAGTTCCTGTGAAATATTTCCAGCTGCCACAAGTCATGCAGTACAGATTAAGGCTTCGGAATGTATTGCTGTGTAATCCTCTGGCTGGTCTAGCAGCCTTGAGTATTTGGACTTCCCTTCACTTTGGCAACCCCTGGGAAAATCTGTGGTCCCTGCTCACTGGCTCATTTCACAGTGACTGGAAGAAAACACACTGAGAAATACTGACAGAAAGACTTCAGTTTTAGAACTTTGATTAAACTATAAGAAACACCACTGTTATATACACTTAACAAATGGCTGTGGTTCTTGGGCTATTAAATATTTTTAAACCAGCACTGTTGACTACCAAGCACCTGTGTGCAATTGTAATTTGTTACTTTTCCTATACCACTGTGCAAAAATGCCTTCTCTGAAATTGCAACAAAAACAAGATGGAATAAAATCAGCCAATACATGCTTTCCACTGCCATGCAGCCACTGCTCATGCCAACATGCTGTTCACAGGAAAGTAATTGAAACAGCTGAAGCTTAAAGGACCCACACACCTGGATCAAAATGATTGCTAGAACCAGACTTACATTGGTTTGTAATGTAATGCTTTCACAATGCTACACCATCAAGAAGTCCACTCAATTTAAAACACACATAATATATCATTAGATCACAGTGGATAAAGTAATCCACTTACACTCACAATACATATTTAAAATAACACAAACTGATCTTTATATAAAAACTCACCCTCATGCGGTGTCTGGGTTTGATCTACTGCTCCATCCAATAACTGACTGTCCTTTTCTTCAAAAGTGTGACTTGCAATGACCTCACTGTTGAATGGATTTTTTCTTTGCTTCAACAAAAGAAGATTGATACATATAACACCTGCAACGCACTGAAGCATGGTCACACACTCAACTTTTTTAATTATTTTGTTTCTCCAGATCCTACCTTTGTTGGTGACTGTAAAACCAGTTTAGGGGTATCTTGTGGTGTTTCATACGGGTTCTGGTTTTGATACCTAATAGAATTAACAAAGATTACAAGATGTTTGACAATCAAAATGTTTTTAATCTCATTATCTAAACAATGATTGTTCTCTTGTTTTTGTCACAGCAAGTGGCTGTGCAAGCTGCAACAAATTTTTTCATCTAACGTGTTTCTGGACAAATAATTACAGTTATATATAGTTACTTTTAAGAAAGGCAGGTAAGTCCTAACAACTAAAGGCAGCGTAGAATGTGCATGATATTTAAATTGTGATCACTCCTCAGAAGCAGTAAAAAACATGAACATGCGAGACCTGACCTTGTAAGACGATTACTGAGAACTATAGGGCCAATTACTAAGAATCCATTTACCATGTGGAAAACTCCACTCACTAGCAATCACACCCAAATAATCTACTCTACTGGTGCTCAAAACAGACAACACAGACCATATGTGTGTAGTTACTGTTTTCTAAATGTGTACGGGGTTCAACATTTTTAAATTTAAATTTCAGCATCAGTGCACCAAAATGTAGTTTTGAACTTGCTAACAATGGCTGAAGTGCCATAACAAAAGATTTTTGTTGAGATTTTCTTATTCTCCTTTCCTCCTCTCCTTAAAATCCCTCTGTTACTCTTCAGTTTAAAGGACAAGTCTAGTGATATTCTATATGTGTCTTATTGTCAACAAATCCCATGCGCAGAGCCAAACCAACAATGAATGTATCTACTAGCATGTATTGTGTGTGTATCCAGAGCTCGATCACTGAGCCACACCATCAATCCCACCAAATGTGTATGACTGTAATCCACTGTGGGAAATAGTCCACAAAATGAAACTATATATTTGTGAGATTTATGGCTGGTCTTTTCATGTGATTTGTTGACAATAAGAAAACATATAGAATAACACCAGTCTTATCCTTTAAAACAACATGATGAGCGCATATTTTCTATTTTATTCCCTTCAAAAACAGAATAATCTCGCTGCATAATGCATTAACCTTCAGCAGAAACAAGCAATAAACACAGCACTGTTGAACTTGTTAGCAAACAGTTGCTTATGTACATATGCAGCAGGCACAAAACAATAACATTCATTTGGAGTCGTGTTTCTGGTCACTTGGTGAATATGAGTCTTGTTGTTTGGTGAGCAGGTAGTGTACAGTGGGGTTATCACAGCTGAGACTGAACTGAAAACAGCTGCCTGCTGCTGCTGAAAATAATGCTGATAAGAGTGGTGAGACTGAAAACCAAAACAATGAGCTGGAAGATGATGAAAAGCTCTGTAGAACTGAGGGGAACTGCAGAGTCAGGTGATAATTCTCTATGGGTTCATCACTATGAACAATATCTTTCCCATTCATTTAAAAAAAAAGAAATATTGACCATAGCAGCTTTAAATGTTTTTTAAATAGATCAACCAATTCGGTGGTCCTTAATAGTAAAAGACCCAGTGAAGCCTGACTCCAGCAGAAGCTGTAGTTTTATAAAAAATAGAATTTTATAATATAAAATTTCAAATATCAATACTCAAAAACACTCTTAACAAATGTGATGAATGTGTGACGTCTGTTTGCAGACGACTTCCTGCTTTGGTTCTCTATACTCACCTTTCATTGCTGAGCTGCATGTGAGGCTCCTGAAGGATTCCACAGAGTACAGGTGGGACGAACACTTCTTTATTTTCACTGCTGACAAAACTGGGCTTCTCAGGCAGTATCTGGGAGAGCTCCACTGCAGCACACAACACACAGCTACTGTTAAAAAAGTAAATTATTCATTGTAACACACACTGTTTATATTCATTACAACATAAGAGCCTAATAATTACCTTACAGATTCATGTAAACACAACCCAGATGTAATTATACGTCTCATTCCTAACTAGAAGAAATGTATAATCCAACTAACATGGAAGTTTCAGAGGCAGAGCTTATAAAGTGTATCATCTAATCTTCTGTTTCAGTTTGTGAACCACAGCCATGCAGGCTCTTCCAAAGGAGAAGAAATAAAATCATTTTTAACAGGTCAAAACACAACAACATTTCACAAAACACAACAACATTTCACAAAACACAAAAACATTTCAGATTACGGAAAGGGAGGGACAACACTTCTTGTTTGTGATTGGACAGAACCCAGTCAATTCAGAGTTTATTCAGTGGATGTGTTAAGGTGGGTTGGTGCTAGATTGGATCAACCGGAGGGACACTCTAAACTCTGCTGTGATTGGTTGTTTCGCTGTCAGGCAACTGATGACGCTCTGGGCATGTTTAAGGCCAGTTCAGACCAAAGATTCCTGACGAGACAAAACCATTTAGAATGTTGCAGGGAAAGTTGCTGGTGTCACCTGGCCCGACTCAACTCTACTCAAGCCAGCTGATGGCGCTGCCTGCGACTCAGCTTGTCAAGTCACCAGCTGCTGGTTTTAGGATGTAAGGCACGTCACCTGTTTCAACAGCCAATCAGCTCGTTGCAAAGTCAGCTGGTCATCTCAACCCTCTAATTTTTTTATGTTTTTCCTGTTTCATCAATACTAGAAATGCAACTGTAGATTTGTAAAATCTTAAAATATGAATGAGGATAGTGATAGTGAGTTACTTGTATTGTGTTTTGTGAAATGTGTGTTGTGAAATGTTGTGTTTTCTGAAATGTTGTATTTTCTGAAATGCCATTGTGTTTTGTGAAATGTTGTGTTTTGTGAAATGTCGTTAAAGATTCTCCATCTTATCTTCACATCACTAGAGTATATTTTCAATACGTGGTTGAAATAGTTGCTTACTTACTTTAATATTTTATGATGCACCAATATAAATAAGGCAAAATATGCAAAAAACTACAATAGTGCTTATTTTCACAAAGTGCATGTGTGTGTGCTGGACCCCTGCAGAGCCTGCGTTCACTCATGTGTAATGATTTGAGAAGTCTTTGTAACCCCATTCTTTTCCTTGCTCTGACCTTTTTGTCTAGAATGCCCTTTGTTGATCTTGAAGATTATCACATCCCCATGAAACATAATGACTTGAGAAGAAAAAAAGAGATTTAAATGGATTCAGATCACTTTTGACACATTTTGTTGGGTTCAAGAGAATAAAGGTATTTTGGGGTCATGGCACAAGAACTGCAGAGAATTTTTAAAAAAAGTTACATGTAGTGTAGACAAGTGACACCTGTGAATAGCAGAATTTAACTACAGCATCACAGTAGTGTTATCTTACTCTACTAGGATACTTAAGAGTCCATTCACTTGAATGTGTTTCAGATCCATCACAAATCCTACTACAGATGCAGTCATATTACATTTATTGAAATTATGGACACTAATAACGTGAAAAATATTCCTTCAAAAACAAATTTGGTAATTTTACAATACTGGGAAATAGTCACCTTGCACACATGTTTATGTTAACAGATTAGCAAATGGTTGAGTTCGGGCAAGTAAAACAATTTCAACAAGTTGAGACAAATTATGTGAAGCTGGTTAAAGCAGACAGCTGGAGTTGGAATTGTGCCCTGGATCAGCTGATCTATCAGCTGAGTTTACTTCCTGGCAGCAGCAACTGGGTTAAGGCGAGTGTAAGATTTTTGTAATGGCTAAACAAGACTATAGCTATGCTGTCAACTCCATGAGGCTGTAATGTTCATTACACACATTTCCACACACACCAGAAAACAAAATTACTGGATGGATCAAGAATGACAACTTTGGTATTCTTAGATCCTTATGACCTGAAAGACCACATTATTACCTATATTTAATAAAGTTTTATGCACTGGTGAGCACATAAGTGTTTCTAGCGCAGTGACAAAGATTTTGAGAAATGGTCTCTGGTTTTGCTTTCTTCATGCAATTCTGTTCATGGAAGTAAAATATGTCTCTCACTTCACACACAGAGAAACTTGCATCTTAAGGCATCATGATCATTTTACAATGTTCAAAGAGAGACTCACATATAGTCAGTGGCTTATGCGTGTGTCTCATGGAGGCCCTGATGATGTCGGAGCCATGGATGAGATCCTGATGGCGAAGCTGCTTGGTCTCGTAGAACCATTCTCCAGTCATGTACCTCAGCTGGCCCTTGTCAGTCACAGTCTTCTGTAGGCTCCTGAGTGCAGACACATCAGTGGGAAAAGTATACTTCATTATTCAGAACATTCATATCTAAATTTTGGTATGAGAAAATGAAGTATTGAATTCTTTTTCTTTTTTGCAAAAAAACAACAACTCTGCTGTGCTGTAAGCTAAATTTTCACCTGCCCCTGGAACTTGTAGGTAGGAGATAAATGTATGTAGGATTCAGGACAGACATTTGTATCCTTTACACTTTCTACACAATGTCGTCTGTGACAGATCAAACTTAAAGAGGGAGGGATTAGTTAGTGCCTCTACCCAGAGATGTTGTAACATGGAACAACTGATACAAGGAACTCACTGGACACGCTGCTCCTCAGCCTTCTTTAGCTCAGCATCTCTTTTCAATACATCCAGGATGGCCTCCTGCTCCTCCTCCGTCAGGAAACTCAGGTCAATCATGGTGACTGCTGCTGCTCACAGCGTTCTCAGATTTCCACAGATTTGGGTTTGTGTCTAGTGGCTGAACATGATCACTGCTTCATACAGTTCTTCTCGAAGCTCCCAAAGGCCTTGTTCTGTTCTTCCAAGTCAAGTCAGTGTCAGTGATTTACACAAACTGTGTGATATGTGCTTTATCCATCGTATAAAATGATCATATTGAGATGATGGTTAAGGCACTCCTTATTGCGTTAATTTTTCTGGAGCTTTGCTAGTTTTGGATATGTTTTGCTTCAGCTGGGGTTGTTTCCTGCAGCCATGTTTGACCCTTTCCAGACCAGTTTGAGCCTGAAAGAAATCAGCAAAAATTGAGGGGGAATTCTATTATGAGATTCACAGAAGAAAGTGTGTTTCTCTTTTTCATCAGGTAGAGGTAGTGGTAGTAGAGCCAAAATGATTAATGGATTCACAGCAAATTAATTAAGTAATGATTTTGATAATCGATTCTTCATTTAATTACATTTTTAAGCAAAAATGCTAAACGTTCACTGGTTCCAGCTTCTCCAACATGAATATTTGCTGGTTTTCTCAGTCTTTTGTGATAATACATTCATCATCAATATTAATACTTTGGGTTGTGGGCTGTTATTTATACAAAATTAGCAACATGAATATGTCGTCTTGGGCTGTGGGAAATTGTGGTGGTTCTTTCACTATTTTCTTACATTTTATAGACCAAATACTTTATTGAGAAAACAATCAGTGGATTGATCAGTAACGAAAATGATCATTAGTTGCATCCCTATTTGGAAGTAGTTTAATAAGCCTCAGTGCCTTGTAAAAAAACTTGGCTATAACTTACACCCATGTCAACAAAACACTGACAGCTTTCACAGGTGGTTTTTAATAATGAAGATATTAAATCATATTGTGTGTATTGATATGTAATGGTAGTTGATAAGTAAGATGTACTGTAACATGTACAAAACTAGAAAGTAAAAAAATTAAAGTGTTGTGCTGGTCAACACAGAGTGCACCGACTTGTTCAGGAGTAATAAACTGAATGTGAAATGGATTTAGATGATGACTAGTAACACATGTAGCAGATCAGTTCTCAGTTTTAAAGAATTCACCTAATGAAACCTGACACAGCAAAACTCATTTCAGTCAGTCATTCTATCTTTTGAAGGAGTCCCCAATAAAATTATGTATAGAGCAACAGTTTATGGCTTGATATTCAAGCCACCACAAAGGCTTGATAAAACATGAATGCTCCTTTGCCTTGACATGTAATGCTCACACACTGTTGACTATTCTCACTAAAAACACTCCTTTTCTTTCTCACTCCTCCCACTGACTACCACTGTCAGTCATTCTTATGTCTGCCACACATCCACAGACATAGAATACCTGCCAGAAAATGTAACATCTAAATCTTTGTGTGTATGACAAAGGTGGCAAGGTTATGACATGTCTATCTGATAAAAAAGGATAACAGTGAAAGAATATACATATTTTTTAAACAGATCACAACTTCAGGTCTGTTATTTCAGCAGAGCTACTGCTTTTCCTTTAGGAGAAGAAAATCTCTTTCTGAGGAATGCCTTCATGTTCTAACAATGTCCACGTTCACCCATGTTCAGAGTTGTAGGAATTGTTTTGTAAATTTCACTTGATTGGTTTGAGGTTCATGTTGACAAAATACTTAATTATCATAAAATGAGCACACTTACATTTGCTAAATGTTCTCACCAAAGAAAAAAGTAATGTCATTCAGCTGCTTTGGAGAAATTGGTAGTTATGTAATTGTGACTTTGTTGTAGAAATAGTTGTGGTTGAAATGGCTCCCATTGTTTATTCATCATCCAAGTTGGAAAGCTGTAATCACCTCTTATTCTTAAGTACAAGGTTGCATGAAAACTGAGCTATAAGAAGCCTTAGGTAAGTAAGGTCAACCTGCACGACCTCAGTATGTGGAAAAAAGTGTTTTTTTAAAAAAAAGAATGCAAACGGTCCAGCGCAGGCCAACAAGGCTGGCTGGCTGGCAAATAAGCAATCATATCTATTCTTTAGCAGAAAATAGAAAACTCAAGAAATAGAAAACTGGCAGTTAAAAGGCTATTCCAACTGTTTATAGATGGGGTTTCCCAATTAAAAAATTAAATTAAAAAATCTACATTCCTATAGGGAGTTTTAACATGACTGTGATGAACTGAGGTTATATAATGACCTTATAGTATGTTGTAACATTTGCAATCTTCTGTTACCAGTTGACAGTAACATGAATGTATAGTTTTGCAGTGATGGTGGAGTGAAACAGCTGAAACTTTTGGCTGCTCCGATCAACATCACTGCTCATTTGGATCAAAAAATTATGGTTTCTCACTTTGCCCTGACTTTCACACATTCCACTTCTTAATCTTGACAGGGTAAGGACAGCAACATACGCAGGAAAGTGAAGTATATAATTTACAGAAAAGACAGTGTAAAGTCAGTCAAAGAAGTCAGCTCACCTCTTGCTGTTGCTCCTCGCTGAGTGAAAACTAAAGTACAACTGGATTCTGAGTTGCTGCAGGTGGGAGGAGTTGCAGACACCCAAGAGCAGGAAGCAGTAGAGGGCATGTGGAAGGTCTGCCTCCAAGTTGCTTTACCAACCTGCTCTACAGAACATGACAGGCTCTCAGTCTCAAGTCAGCCTGTCTCATTGGGAGCATATATAATCCTTTAACTTTCTATCATATTGAAACCTTTAAGACATTGTTCTACATTGCTGTAATTTTACCTTTATTGTTAAGTCTTGTCTTATTTTAATGGTTTTAGGCCAGGTTTTAGGGTTTTTTTCTGCTTTCCAGTGCCCTGAGAATGTAGTGCCTGTTCTGTGAAAATGTAGGCTTTGTGAATTGCATTATACAACTCCAAAAACTAACCTAAAAGGGTAATTTGTCAATGACACCTAAAACGATATATACGATATAGGTGTACTGGCATAGATATAAAACAGTAGATGCGACATGTCATAATGACTTGCCATTCTGGGATGGAACCATATGGCAGCTATCTTATCTGGGTCCAGTTTTAAACCTGCTGTAATTGGAACCCATGGTGAAAGAGGCTTATGTTGTCTTTATAATCCTTGTATTTTTCTACCAATACTGTTTTTTATTTAAAGTAATGAGTGTAAGACAACTGTGCCTGTCTAGAATGAACCAAAAAAACTAAGATTCTGGTAGAATTGTGATTATTATAGCTCCAAGATCATGCTTTCAATCTTTAAGATAATCTCATAATTGTGCACTTATATTGCAGGCAATGATTTGATTTTTAAAATTCTGCCTGAACTTAATATGCAAGAACTGTCTTTGGTATTCTGAGTGGCTAATATACTATAGTGAAAATCTTTTATGTAGAAATCCTAAATAGATTCAGTATTATGACCTATATTGGCAGGTAATTACAATCAGAAACATGAGAAAAACACACCTATTGTAATATATTTATATATTTATTAATGTCATAAATTGTTCATAAGGCAAAGATATATTTCTCTTTCTCACACACACACACACACACACACACACACACACACAGAGAGAGAAGAGGTTGGAGAGCCTTGCTAAATGTAAATGGAGTTATTTTTGTTGATGAAGCAAGTTTTGTTTGGAAAGGCTTACTCTGTGACGTAACATTAATGCCTTCAGCAGAACTCCTGATGGACACGTCAAAATTGTCTTTTATTCTCATGGCAAGGTAACGTTATGGACATTAAATTTACGTTGATTATGCAGAGAAATTGCAGGAATTTTGCAATATTGCAAGCTGGACCTGAACTGCTGAAGTGCAAATCTCCTTTCTCTGACTGGATTACTTTACCTGATCAAGACATGCATATTTTAAATAGCTTTACCGAAAGGAAAATTGTGTAAAGGCATGAGGTAAGCTGACAACAAGTGATGTTAATATATGATGACTGATTGCAGGATTCAAAACGGCTCATTTTGGGTAAGCTAGATGTAACGTTAAGTGCGACCCCTCTGTTTCGAATAACAATATGTTGGCTGACTGTGTGGTTGGTTAGTGTTCTGCGTTGCTGTCTAGGATGTGGCTAACATTACGGTTGTGTTGATTTACCTGGTGATTTATGAAATGGGATTTAGGAGTGAAGACAAGCACTACTCCTTGTCATTTACATGTTGTGTTTACTTTAACGTTAGTCTTGATTGGCACGTGTAGCGCTTTCCCAGTATCCCCTAACCATGGGATACAGCGCCCTGGGTTCTTTTACTTAAGCCACCCTTATACTTTCCATGTAAACCCTTCAGGTGTAAACCATTCTTATTTATTAAACTGACAACAAGAAAAATTATTTATGAAATTATATTATTTACCCAAAAATTTAAATAAAATAAATCAAATCACATTCAGTGTTCGTTTAGGGCGTCACTTCTGCTATCCTAGCACAAAAAATACACAATAGCCCTTCTCCTATGAGAACTGGAAAATGACTTGACAGGCAAGTACCCTTTAAACCTGACTGATGTAAACTTATGACACTTTCTTTAACCTGGCAAAAATAAATACCATATAAATTTAAACTGGCATGAAATATTCAACAGCTATTACCTCTGTTAACTCTAAATAACAGTTAGCCTGAGTCAACAATAACTGGAATCTACTGCATTTACTTATTGTGGGCCCACACAGAAAATAATAAACAAAAGAAGGCGTGTGTGCATTGTGTGTGGTAACTTACAGCGATACTAATGGCGTCTTCGCTCGCCTGAGCAATGCAGCCATGGGTTACTCACCCAAGGTGAAATGTTCAACAGTAAAGGCAGACCATAGTCCAACCACAGTCACAGCGGCAATGGAGAAGGTCAACGGCTGGTCTCCTTCGACGCCTATCCAGTCCTCTGAGTGAGCTTCAAAGTCCATAAGTCCAAAGCTAGCATGCTGGAGGACGGACAGGACGGCCGGCGACGACAAAGGAGGCGCTCTGGAGGACGGACAGGAGGCCGGCGACGACGAAGGAGGCGCTCTGGAGGACGGGCAGGAGGCCGGTGACGACGAAGGAGGCGCTCTGGAGGACGGGCAGGAGGCCGGCGACGACGAAGGAGGCGCTCTGGAGGGTTAGGGTTAGGGTTAGGGGTAGGGGTAGTGGTAGGGTTAGCACCAGAAACTCCAGTTGATGGACAGGGTAGTTTCAGAGTTCCTCAACTTCTGACTAGCAAAAGCTACGGGATGCAATCCTTCTGAAAACTCCTGGTTGAGCACCATGCCCTAACCATCAAAGCTGGCATCCACGTGCAGTATATAGGGCTTTGTCGGGTCTGTAAAGGCCAGGACAGGAGCATATATGAGACAGTGGATTATCTTCTGAAAGGCAGCAGTGCAGGCTGGGGTCCACCAATCTCCAAAAATCTCCGACTTCTTAAAGTAGGTTGCCCTGTGCGTCACTGCTTTCTTATCCAGCTGTGCAGGCAGGTAGCCTTTTGTCAGGTCTGTCAGGGGTCTCACAATAGCTGAGTAATTAGTGATGAATCGTCTATAATACCCGCAGAAACCCAGGAAAGATTGCAGGGTCTTAAGATTGGTAGGCTGCTCCCAGTGGGCGACTGCTGTGATTTTTTTCAGGGTCGGTAGCTATCCCATGGCTGACACGATATGAACAACATATTTGACCTGAGGCTGGATGGATAACTTCAGGCCATATTCCTGCAGCCGGTCAAGCACTTTAAGGAGGCGTTCCTCATGTTCCTTCAGCATCCTGCCAAATACTATCAGGTCGTCAAGGTACACCAAACACTGGAGCAGGTTCATGTCCCCCACAGCCTTCTCCATTAGCCGCTGAAATGTGGCTGGGGTCCTGTGATGCCCTGAGGCATGCGTTCAAACTGAAAGAACTCCAGCAGGCATATAAAGGCTGTTTTCTCTTTGTCTTCTTTGGCCATCACAATCTGGTAGTAGCCATTTCTTAGGTCCAATACAGAAAACCAACGACTCCCTGTCATACAATCTAAGGCGTTGTCGATTCTATGGATGGTGTACTGGTCAGGGATGGTCCGTGCATTAAGAGTGCAGTAATCTATGCACATCCTGATTGAGCCATTGTTTTTCCTCGCCACCACAATTGGCGAAGTGTATGGGCTGCGTGACTCCTTGATTATTCCAGCAGCGAGTAGCTTTTGCAGGCGGCGCCACACATCATCTATATCCGCTGGCGCAAGGCATCTTGATCATTCTCGGAAAGGTCGGGGGTCACTGATACGGATTGTATGCGAGTCTCTCCTTCCAAGCACTAGGGCTGGGAGACTCTCCAAAGTGATTGAATGATTGAATAATCCAGGATCCCACTCTCGCCATGACTGGGCTGGGCCGTTACTCTCTGCTCCGCCTTCAGTCTTGGGCCCATGGTGGAAACTCCTTGCATTGGTCCCAATAATTACTGGCGCCTGCTCTGGACCGTTAGGGTCTGGGCACACCAGTGCCAGCACAGTCTTAGGCTCAGGATGAGCTCCATCACTCAAAAATTCAACATCCATGGCTACATATCCTTTATAAGGATAGCTGGACTCAATGAGGCCCCAAAGAGCCAAGCTGGGAATGGGATGGATCGGCAAGTGTGACAGATGTGTTGTGAGCACTGGTTTTCTGGTGGTGCCACACCCACGAACAAATTGTATGATGAGAACTGTTCTTTATAGTGCTTCCTCTACTTGGAATATGCTCCCCACCAACATCAGACAGACCAAGAATAGATTTTCTTTTAAAAAGTTACTAAAACAAAAATTGATGAATCTAACATAGATGTTATTGAGGTTAATGCTCTTTTGGAACTTTTTGATTGTTTGTAATTTGTTTCCATTGTTGGCTATTTTTGTTGATTGTTTCATATGTAGAGTCATTCCACTTATTTTATTATCTTTATATTTGGCTTGTTTTGCTTTTTTCTTGTTTTATTGATATTGTTTGATTTTAAATTGTTGTTTAGTATTGTTTTTGTGTGGACCCCAGGAAGACTAGCGACCACTTTGTGGAAGCTAATTGTGATCCAAAATAAAGAATAAAGAATGTATACCATGAATATGAATACCAACTTTCAAATATTATGGTGACACTGGAGTCACTGACCCTCGATGATCACCTCGCTCAGTGAAGATTCTCCCACTAGCCCTTTAGGAAGCCTTGTGGCCTCTCTGGCATCTATAGCTCTCCTTTTAACAGAGCAGTTGGTGTTTGGTGGCTCTTTGTTGCTCTCTTTGTGTCTCCGCAAGGAACAAATCGGTTTCTGTATGACCTTCGCAGAGTCTTCAGGGGCCATACAGTGAGTGGCCATATGTCTGTCTTCGCCACATTGATAACAGAAGAGATCATCTCCATCATAGCTGGCTTGGGCTTTTCCCTTGTTACCCAGCCAATTGGGACCATTAATTTTCCCTTTGTTCTCTCTGGAGTCTGTTCTCCATCCAGACTCCTTGAGTGGCCTGTGATCTGTGTATGTCACTGCCATTACACCAAATTGATTCTGCAGGTCCTCCACTTGTTTCTTTAACACCTGAACCTCACAGTTGGTCCTTGCTTTGGCTTCTTTCTCGGTCTGTATAACTTTGGAACGTTTACTCACTTTTGTGGTCTTTAACTGCCCAACAGTCAGCCCTGCCACCTGGGACCGCAGCACATCAATCTGGGCTCTTAAGTCTCGAGCTTCACATTCTGTTGGACTAGCTTCATCCTCCACCCACACTTGCCTAACTACAGGTTTAGCTGCGCTGAGGTTAGCTTCCAAAAAACACAGTACAGTTGACAAAAACTTTAAGCAGTATAACACACTTCTTACAAAAAAGTCAGGCTGCTATTAAAGTCTTTAAATCTTACATTTGTCTTACTTTTGTAGCTAGTCGCTACGTTAAGGAAAAACACACACTCAGGCACACCCGCTCTCTCTGTTACTCTGATCTGCTCTGCCTATTAGTCCCACCCCTTAACCAATCATAATTTTAGAAATGTGATGTCTCTCTATACGGACTAATCTGAGGCAGATAAAAAAAAAAACTAAAAATAAGCAGGGTAGTCTGTCACACCTCGTGTTGAGGGATGTACGTTTCAAACAAATTATAGAAAGGTTACCATCTTAAAGTGACATAGCCTATTATTGTAGCAACTGTGGGATTTCTACTGCTTTGCACGTTTTAGCTCTGGGGATTTACCCAGGAGCTACATATGGAATCGGTTGCTTGGTGGTCAAATCTTAGGGTAATATTAACTTTACTTACTTACTAACTTTTTGTAGTTTTAGTTGACCCATATGTAAAAATTACACCTCTCATCTTCTTTATAGACCCTTTTGCTGTTTGTAAACAGCCATGACGTGTTTTGTGGGCGGAGCCGAACTGGTGGCAGAAAGTGACAGTTCTGAAGTAGCGGTGTCGGATATGAGCGGCTGAGCACCAAAATAAATGGATCATCCGGAAGACTTCTCCAATTATTTTAATGGTTTACCAGCAGAAGACAGGTTGTCGTACCCAAATAAGCTAACCCTTAGCAATGGGGTAAGGTACTCACTGTCGGATCAATGGGTCAAGGATCCACCTAAATGGCCAAAGTTACAGTGGCCGGACATCTTTGTATAACTTGTGGAAAAACCCAGCGTCTATACAAAAGAAAAACTCAAGGCATACAAATCTCTTGATGCATACAATTTTGTACTTTGTGGTCATGTTAGAACATTGTTAGAACAATTTAAATCACTAGAACTGCTGCTGGTACTACTATCTAGTTATATGAATTGCATTGTGAACATTATCTAGATCTATTGTTTACATCAAATTCATGCTCTAATGTAGGCTAATCATCGCAAGTTAGGGTCGTGCTGCAGCCATGCAGCCGCACTGCTTTTTTAAGGTTGAGCTGTATGTCAGGATGGGAAGGACAGACACAGCAGGCACATCAGGGGCCTGCATGTGGAAAGACATGTCCAGGAGAGAGGTCAAGCCAGTACCCCTGAGTCAGATCAATTTCAGCAAGTTTTACTCTTACTATAAAGGCATTTTTCCGGACATAAAGTGATTGCTGAGGAGAGGACTTAAATGTGCAGTTTCAAACTGAAACTTTACAAACAAGACATATGATTGTTATAACTGAGACTAATGACCATCTTTTAATACATTACAGAGCTCACCAATGATGATCTGAGGGAGCTGAGAGGTCTTGCACCTAATACAGCTATTCTCACCAGTATGGACCTCAGTGACACAGATTCTGCATCTGAAACGGACACTGAAACAAACCTACCAGAGCCACTTACATCTGTTTATGACAAACAGTTAAGGGGCCTCCCACCACATGTTCTGAAGGAGAAGAGTCTTGCGATGTTTCAGAGACTTAGAAAGAAGCTTACCTCAGATCAATGTGAAACCCTCGAGCTTACTACCAGGGAGCAATCAAAATGCAGGGCCTGGCACACACACAGAGAAGGCGGAAAAACAAGCACAAACTTCCAACATCTGTGCACAGCTGGAGAGATGTGGAATTAAAAACAGCATGCATTACAATAAAACAGAGAGAATGCTATTGAAGAAATGAGTAAAGGTCACACAAATTTCTTTGCTAGACTCTCTGGTCTTGTTGTTCGCCCAGACCACTTACATATTGGTGCATCACCTGATGGGATTGTGAGCTGTTTATGTTGTGGCAGGGGAACACTGGAAATTAAGTGCCCATATAAATGCATAGAGGGCCAGACCAGATGCAACGAAGACCCACAGTTCTTCCTTGACACAAAAGGGCAGCTGAAGAGGAACCACCCTTACTATTAGCAGGTCCAGCTGCAGAGTTTTGTGTGTGATGTGCACTACAGTGACTTTGTAGTTTGGACCAAACAGGTCATGGTCATCAATCGTATTGTGAGAGATGAAGACTGCTGAGAGCCATGTCCAAGACAGAACAATTCTTCCTCGACCTCACAAACTGCATATGAAGTCATTAAATTCATTGTTAAAGAAAAAATAAATACTTTCAATACTCCAAATACAGCCTCATGAACTTTTATCCAAACTTTTATTCTTACTGTTAAAGTCAAGGTTCATTTGTCACACCAATGCATACACAGTGGACTTGTATCAACAACAGTATAACAATATTCAAAGACTGAGCAGTAGGTTCAACTATTAGAGCAATGTGGTAATGAGACCAGACACAAGTGCAAGTATAAAAAATTATTCTTATTCATGGTACATGAAATAGACAATGTTAGAACTTAAAATGCCCCGTAAAATGTCAGTGGAGCACTCATTTCATTATTGGTGTCAATAAGATGCGCCAGTGGGTAAGTTGACCCACCCCTGTTTCTAAGCAACTGTGTTGGCATGTGACCATAAATTCAGGAAGAACCCATCATTTCTTTCTGGCTGTGGTGAGGAGAAGCACATGGCAGAAGTGATTAGTATTTATTTACATGCAAAAAAACATTTTTTTGCTTGTCAAAGTAATTTTTTTGCATGTCAGGTATAATGAATGTCATGTCAAAGCAAATTTATCCAGGTCTAAAAATGTGTATTATACATTTTGGTGATTTGCAAACGTATGTGCATGTGAATCATTTAGCTAAAGATTAGCCTGAACTGCTAAGCTAAGCAGTTTTTTCCAAAATGGTGGCTATGGGGCAAAGTGAGCCAAATGCTGTGAGGTAAATTGAGCCAGTGGTTCAACTTTCCCTACCATAATGCACTGAAGTTAAGTCTCTGAAGCATAGAATAGTATTTCAATGAACTATTGCATAACTGGTTTGGTTTATCATATGTTAAACATTGTAGAAAAGTAATCATGCCAAGAACCTACAAGAGAAGAACCAACTGGGGCTCAGCACCCCTTGAAGAGATGGAGAGAGCAGCCATTGATGTAATGGGTGGAAAATCCATCAGATCAGTGGCAAAAGACAGAAATATTGACATGTCAACCCAGCACAGGTACATAAAAAGAGGGTCTTCACAAAGGAGGTAGAAAAGGAGCTTGCAGACCACATCAAAAAGCTGGCTGACCAGTTTCATGGACTTACTCCATAGAAATGCTGTGAACTGTCATTAGTATTGGCAGAAAGAAACAACTGGAAAGAGAAGGGTTTAGCAGGTAGGGTGTGCAGGAAAATTATGAGGGATCTTTCCCACAGAGTGATGTGCTGAAGAAGCTACCTCAACCTCAAAAGGTTGGAAGAACTGCAAGGAGGGAGCAATAACTGCAACCTTGATGAATGGAATGTTGAATAGTCGTTTTTGATCGTGCAGTGCTCTCTAACTGGTGGTTTGTTCTCACAAGTTTAAAACTAAAAAAACTATTAGACAAAATTTTAAATAACAAGAGAAACGTGACTGGATTCCAGCACATTTGAACTCTTTCTTCATTAACGTAATGAATGATTTTTTTACTATGCGTTTAATTTGGATGAGTACTCTCACTTAACAGAAACATTTAAAATTGTTTCACCAATGGCAAACATTAAAAGATTCTGAATATCTGAAAAATCTGAAACTTTTTTTGATTGGTTTTATGTTGTTAAAGTTAGCTTCAAGAAAAGAAATAACGCTATGTGGAAAAGGAAAATGTATTATTAAATTACTGTCAGATGGTCAATTTACCCCCAGATGGCTCAACTTACCCACTGACTCGGATCAACTTACCCCTAAACTGGGGCAAGTTGAGCCACTGGGACGCTTTTTTTTACAAAGTCATATTTTCAGGGCCCTTTGTCATAGATGCATTATTGTAATTTCAATTGATATGAGACATCCTGAAATAAGGGTAGATGTTGTCATTGTACTTCTGTCTCGTTTTATCTTGCCTAAAGGACAACATAAGTAAAAATTGGCTCATCTTACCCTGCTCTCCCTACTGACGGGTGGAGTGATGCCAGCCTCCCTGGTCTCTTTGGTCCTTTCAGTAAAGCAATTAAATGCTGCACAGCCGACAAACATATCTGCTGCCCATAGGTGGCAATTGTAAACAATACCCAGCTAAGATGGGGGACAGTTATCCCATGAGTTATGACGTAATGTCATATCTACTGTTTTATATCTATGTGTACTGGACCTTCGTTGTCATGGTAACAATAATAAACACGTGGTTAACGTTGCAGTTTGGTTAGTTTTAGGCACGAAAACTACTTGGTTTAGGTTTAGGAAAAGATCATGGTTTGGGTTCAAATAAGTATGTTAGTAAGATGAGTTTAGTAAGTTAAGTTACGTGACTTTAAAATAAGTCAAGGTTGACTTTTGGTTTCACATGGGACATGAACAGTTGTCTCCTGGGTGAAAGTCGTTTGTTGTTTGACCAATCCATCTACCCCAATGTCCTCCCTACACAGGCTTTGGCGCTTTTTATGATATCTCATCGGACTTCTGCCTTTGTTCCTGTCATAATTATTACGGCCACTGGAGGTCACCGAACATACTAACATAAATATGGGTCCTAATAAGCTGCTGCACAGACGACCAATACAGTTGTATTTTTGTGGAGGACAGTCTCCAAAATAAGCATTACTCAGCAAGAGAAGCTTAAAATGAATCTTAACACGCACTATACAAATGACACTGAAATTAAATCTATTTGCTTTATTTTTCAACAAGTTTTTCACGTCTAATCCAGGAATTTCTGGTATGTGGTATGGTAAGTATTTTGTGTATTTTGGTCAAAATAAGCATTACTCAGCAAGAGAAGCTTAAAATGAATCTTTACAGTCTTTCGACAAATTACCTGCAGGAGGGATGGAGGGATGGGGGTGAGGGTTGAGGGATGAAGGGATGGGGGGAGGAATCAGGGTCGTGGACAGATGGATGGAAGAGTACGCTGATAGACCGGTGTCAGCTGCTGGTGGGAACACAGAAGGGAACTAGGGGTGTTGAGACTCTGAGTGGGGTAGCCGTCTATTTGTGTATCTTGACTTGGATAGAGCCCCCCAGTGGTAAAATGAATGTTTACACTCAAAACAAGGTTCTGTGAAGAAATACCAGCAAAACTAAGGGTTTTGGTCAAAATGAGCAGCTCTCAGCCAGAGAAGCTTAAAATGAATCTTTACACTCTAAACAAGCTGCTGTGAAGAATATCCAGCAAAACTAACTATTTTGGGCAAAATGTGCAGTTCTCAGTCAGAGATGCTTAAAAATGAATCTTCACACTTTAAACAAGCTTCTGTGACACAAATCCAGCTAAGATAAGATAAGATAAGCCTTTATTGTTGCCTCAGAGGTTGTGGCAGGGCAGCTTTTACCTGGGCAGAAATAGAACTCACAACATGGGTTAATTTCCTACAATAAGCCATTATGGCCTCATCTACAAGGATCTGATCTGTATGTGTTGCTGTGTACACATTCTGACCCATTGGCATAATTCTGCCTGTCATGACTTCATGTGGAAAGAGACCTATGGTGGAATGATGTCTACCCCTCATGTACATCAACACTAGGGGAAGACAAGAAACCCAATCTAGTTGTGTCTCTTCCATCATCTTTGTGAGTTTATTCTTCAACACCCCATTAGCTCTTTCAACAACAAATGTTTAGCTGTTGACTTTGCATCAGCATGTTTACAGGGAAAAGCCTCTATCCATTTGGAAAACATATCTACAACAACCAAACAGTATTTATAGCCTCTGGCCGGATTTAATTCTATAAAATCCATCATGAGATATTGAAATGGACTGTCAGGAATAGGAAATGCTGATTGTGTGGTGTTGTGTGACTTACCCACATTGTGATGAGCACACACCAAGTACCTCTTGCTAAGGTTTTCTGCCACTGTACTGAATCCAATTGAATCCCAATTTTGAGCAATAAAATCAATCATACCCCCCTTTGAAACATGGTCTAGCCCATGTGAGAGCTTTGCCATGTATTGGAAAAGTTGTTTAGGCAAACAAGGTTTGTCTCTGGGACACATATTCCTTCTGCATCACGGCAACCATGTTTCATCCATGCAGACTTCTCTGCAGGAGTAGCCATCAACTGAATGTCCTTAAGAGACATATTTGGATCAAAAGAGGTAGAAGCCTCAGTAGTATCAGAATGCATTTGTAATGCTTGTGAGGCAGGAGAGGCAGCAGCAGATTTAGCTGCTGAATCTGCAAAGGAATTTCCCTTTAATATAGTATCTAATGTCCTAGTATGCGCCTGGCATTTACAAACAGCTATTTGTGATGGGAGTAAAATAGCATCAAGAAGATTTTTAACATGATGATGACGAATAGGTGTTCCAAAGTTCCAAAATCATGCACTACACCAAAAGCATATCTACTATCCTTGATGTGAAATGAGCTGTTTTGGCCTGCAGAAGAATGGTAGCTGCTGCGTGTAATGCCAGAACAGTCAAAGGTCTGTAAGCCACCAAAGAAGAGGAGGCAGTTACAGCTGCTGCTGTTGCAGCCACTGCTCTAGAACAAGGAGGATGTCCCCTCACAACTGGCAAGAGTCTTTGTGAATAATAGGCAACTGGTTTAAATTTGTCACCATGCTGTTGTAGCAAAACAGCACTGTAAAATCCACTTTTCTCATCTACTGCAAGAGTAAACTCCTTAGACATATCAGGAATGCCCAAAGCAGGGGCAGAAGCCAATGCATCCTTTAATTTTTTTAAGGAATTAATTGCTTCAGGAGTCCAAATCACAAGGTCATTTGCAGTTAGTCCATTCGCATGCATCATGTCTGAAAGTGGCTGAGCCAGTTTGGCATAATCACAGATCCACTGTCTACAGTAGCCTGTGCATCCCAAAAAGGACATCAGCTGTTTTTTGTCTTTGGTTTTGGCCTTGACAGCACTGCCTGAATTCTATCTTTGCCAATCGTCCATCTGTTATGAGAGATCTCATGTCCTAGATAGTGCACTTGTTTCACCAGCTGGAGTTTTTCTAGCGACGCTTTAAGACCCTGCAAAGCCAAATACTTCAGCAGGGCATTTGTATCTGTGACACAGTTTTCCTCAGTTGTGGAACATACAAGCAAACCATCCACATACTGAATTAAAGTACTCCCTTTGGGGAATACAAAAGCAGCTACATTTTCTTGCAGTGCCACTGAATAGGCCCCTGGCACACCCGAGAATCCCTGGGGACAGCGTTGCTACTATTTCTTTCCTTTAAAGGTAAAAGCAAACCAGTATTGTGAATCTGGATCAACTGGTGTTATGGCTGTTCACACGAACTGGATCCAAAAGCACGACTCAGACAAAAAGTGCCAAAACAACGAAAAGTGTCTTTACTGAGAAAGGTTCAATAAACAAAAAAACACTCCAGAGAGGGAAAAACCACACACGGCTAGAACAAAACAAAACAATGACCTGACCAAAAACACGGATTCATGACAAGAGGGTTGAATATAACGCTGGTTCTCTGACCTCACGACGAGACGAACTGGCAAAAGAACAAAGGGAGACACAGAACATAAATACACAAGGTAATGGGGAACAGGTGGAAACAATCAGGGCGGGGGAAGACAATCAGACCAGCGGAAGACACACGAGGGCAGGAAGTCAAAACACCTGAAACGAGAGGGATACTAGAATGTCAAAATAAAACAGGAAATGACAAGACAACCGGAGTACAAGATAACTTAACTAAATAAACTTAACAAACATTGCGTGGCATAACAACTGGAATGCTAAAAAAAAGCATTAGCCAAATCAATGACAGAAAACCACCTTGCATTGCCAAATAATCTTAACCATGAATTATCTTAAACATTAATTAACTTATCTCATGACTCTTACACCAGGTACAGAAGATAAAATTGTTACTGGATTTGGCACAACTGTAGTTGGAGTAAAAACTGTGTCATTCACAGCACACAAGTCATGAACAGGATGCCAGGTTTTACCTTCAGCCTTTTTTACCGGAAAAAGAGGAGTATTACAGGGTGACGTTGGAGCTGGCACGATAATGCTGTCAGTCAGGAGTTGCTCAATCACAGGAGTAATGCCTTCCTCAGCATCAGGTCTCAGCGGATACTGTGGTCTGTTGGGCCTGAAATCAGATTTAGGGACAACTACCAAAGGAGTGGCACCTTTAATCAGACCCACATCATATTTATGAGTAGCCCACAATTGGTTAGGAACTCCTTCCAATGCTAGGTGAGCTTGCTTAGACTCAGAACTGTCCATCACAAAATTGTGGACTGTTTTGAAGAATGGATGTGCCAAGTGAACTGCTCTGTGGACACTCAATGTGCAGCGGAAAGGATGGATCACTGCTTCTCCTTCACACTGAAACTTTTGTCCTGTAGCTAAGTCGACACCCCACAAGTCAGATCCATATCCTGCAACGCTAGTCTAACATCAGTGTCCGAAAACGCTAATAACTTAGCTAAAACAATGTGAGGTTTTCCAGTCATCCAAAACAACTTCTTCTGCACTTCATTCAAATTGATGAACAAAACCACAAAATCCCTTGAGACCAAAATGCAATTTCCGTGTAATCTTTCCCTGTCTGTTAATCTATTCCACTCCTTTTCAAATTGTTCATTAGAGCCTTCATGTGACTCATAAACTACACATCTAAGAGCACTTAAGCCAGTCTTAACTAATTTGTCATCACCATAAGCACATACAAGTTCATGCAACTCTGATGTAACTGGGGAAAAATCGATATCCCAACAATAATCATATCTAGGAGTGGTTGGGGAGTGGCAGGCCAAAACAGCTGAAGGATCATCAACAGAATCAGTTATTTTCAATATTAGGCCTTCCTCTGTACAAACAATAGAGTTTGGACAAATTCAAGATTCAAGAATTTATTGTCATTACACAACAATTTACATCAGCAATCACTGGCAATGAAATTCTTAAATCCCAGGCTCCCCAAACAATGCTAAAAAAAATATTAAATAAACAAGAAAGAGACACTCAATAAGAACAGATTAAGAAATAAAAATATAAAATGAAAATATAAGATAAATAATAAACAAGAGTAATAAAATAAATAAAACCTTAAAATATAAGTTATACAACAGTATATAAACTGTAATATAAACTTAGTATTATACAACTAACAGATATATACAATAAAATATATACAACAGAAAAAATATATACCATAGAAGTAAAATGTATTATTTAAGAAGTGGTGGTACTGTGGACAGAGTTTAAGATTGTCTTTCCCAAACTGAATCATCAGTGGTATCAGCTGGTTGTTCATTACCACTGTAGGTGTTGAAAGTTTGCAGCTTCCGGGTAAAATAATCATCAAATGTTTCTTCTGGTTTTTGCACACATGCATTCACAGTTGTCATATTTATGACTGGCTTAAAGTTATTCTCCATTGCTTGACACAGAGCTGTCAACTGTAATTGATAAGCAGAACCATCTGCAACATTCCAAGGAGCAGTTGAATCCCAGTTGGGGGGCTTGACTTCAGCCCATGCAAGTCCCATCTTAGTCACACAAACATGCTCCAGTTCTGCTGAAGTGGGCCTGCACTGCCTCACCATCTTCACCAAAGCATCTGCAAACACCATCTGCCATTATTCTTAGGCTGTGGTAGCTTGCAGTTCTGTTATTTTCCATGGTCTATAAACATGTTGAGTACCCCCTGTTCCATTGGGACACTCTATTGGACCAAGGAAAGAGTTCTCCATTCCAATTGAAGAACTTGGAGATGAAGTCAATGCAGGTTGATATCGTATTCCGGATCTGGTATTTCCTGGGCTCCACAATAATCCAGTTCCAGGTCCAGTTGTATTTGTTCAGGTGTTTTCATTGCTTGCTCCAGTAGTTCAGCATATGGTGGAGGTTGATAAACAGTACCAACAGGTGGTGCTGCAATAGCTCCTTCAGTGTCTGGCTTTGTTGATGTCTCTCCTGTCATTCCATCACCCACCTGTAGGGGGTGGGCTTGCACTGGAAGCTGTTGCTGTTGTAATGGTTGTCCACCAGTAGGAGATTTTGCTACTTGCTGTGGGAGGGGTGGCCCTCTTGGGCAGTAGAGTAAGCACTCACTCTCCCTAACTTGATTACTGGTGTCTACCTCAACTCAACCTGTTTAACTTGTTTACTGGTATCTTGTGTTACACTGTGTTTTTGTTTTTGTGTACTGTACTATATGGTTCTCTGCAGTTTGCACTAAAACTGTTTGCACTGTCTACCTCTGTGTTGCACTGTCTGTCCAGTACTTGCACTGTCTCCACTCAAATGTTGCACATTGTATGTTACTGCGTCTATCTATCTATCTATCTATCTATCTATCTGTATTTGTCTAAGAAACACATTTCAAGCATTTAAGCAGAAGACTTTAGATCAAAATGGCTATAAGAGAATGACAAACAGTACATTCATTGCATGGAAACTTTTGACTGGTAGTGTAAATATCAACTTGCTATCTGCAATTACAGTTCACACAGGCTTCATACTGGATATTTTTTCCTGATGTCATGCAAAAGCATTCCAATTGGTCCATTTCTGTGATGGTTTCCACGCCAGTAAGTCCACTCAATTACATCTAAGTGATCTTTCACCATATTTTGTGTGCGGTTCCCTCTTAGTCTCCAGATAGTTGACTTGCAACCACCCCATTGGGGTCAACAAAAATTCTTGATGGTTGACAGTCAGGTGAAATCCACAAGAGGCAAATATGTTAAAATGAGGACAATGACACCCACAATAAAATGTTTCTGCAATCATGGTGGAAAATAGGAGAGAATAAATCACGAGTAAAAATTTCTGCAGTTCTCTCTAGCTTTAGGAGGAGTGGTGCAGGTTTACAAATATTGAATTTATTTTTAACTGATTATCCACACTCCTTGAGTATGAATACATATTTGAATGAATGAATGGGTAAAAAAGAACAACAGTGAACTGCTCCTGAATCCTAAACATTTTATATTGCTAAAAATGCTTTACAATTACATATACTCAGTTTATGTATCATTATCAATTAAAGTCTATATGATACAGTTGTACAGGAGAAATTGTGAAACTGAATTGAAACTTTTAGCTTTTAGCACAGGCTTATGCAACATCATATACACTTCTTTTTAGATACAAAATTATGTATTGGACATCAAGGTAACAAACTTTAAGCGTAATTTACATACCTTTCTTTTATGGCCAAATTTGCTTTCATCTATCAGAACAATTTCTCCTCTTCTTCCAACAGATTTGCAAACCCTTCGCAGTTTGTCTGCAAGTTTACTCAGAGTTGCAGAGCTCCAAGTAATCCCTTCCTGCAGCATGTGCACTTGTCGCAGTCGAAGGCCTTGGGCAAATCTGTAATAGATCAACCGAATAAATATTTCAATGGCAGAATATAGGAGTGGGTGTTGAAGCCAGTTTCTTAAGTTGTCATTGGTCTCCCATCACATGATAATCATAATTTCCCATTTGCAGATAAATAAAGCATTCATGATCTTACACACATAGGCCAATGAAACAAAGAGCCCAAGTTCTTTAGAGACAATTTCCAGGAACCACCTAAGACCTAAAAATCCACAAGATATTTGTCCTATGTGGGACTCCTTACAGCCCAATACAATACACAGACTTAACAAATTCTTCCAATATTCAGACCTCTTCCCATACTTAACTCATGTCTCATAAACATTGGCTCTGATAGGACCTGTCCCAACCAACAGTACAGCAAGAGCATTCAAAGAAAACATTATGGTCTGAATTTGAGTTTGTCTTTGATGGCTTGTGTTATTATACAATGTAAAAATCACCTGTAGATGAAATGCATCCACGTTCGAACATGAGAATTCTCAAACATGGAGCCACTCCGGATGGACCTCGAGACTGATTTCCCTTTGTGACATGAATCTTGGCATATCCTGATGATTAAATACAGAGGTTAATGTAAACAAAATGGAAATAAAAAGCTATGATCCTGTACTTATTTCACTAAATACAAATGTGATACATTAAATGTAGATGAAGAGGGGGAGAGAGATTTTTAGGCACTGAGACAACTTAGACAAGGTGCAATTCACTTGTAGTTCTATGAGTCCTATATGTAATTCCCTCCCCCCATGCACTCTCCAAGCGTAACAGAACAGCCACATTTCTAGGCCTACTTATCTATAACAGTTACAACTTGAATTGGGATAGGCATTTGAGTAAAATTTAGTAACGTTAGTCTCTACCACATAAAAAGGTAACCTACTTAAAAATTTAAATTAGCAGCTGTGTGCGATTTGTATTGTGACTTTCTAGATTAGCTAATAACGCTTTTCTATTATTGTACCAACATATTTTGTGTTTACACCATGCATAGCTGCTGAAATAAGGATTTTTGTTGTAAAACATACCATTTTGCACTTCATTTTAGCAAATAACTCTGCCTTCCCCATCAGAAAGTTCAAGTACCATAGTAGTTGTATGTTACTACTATGGTACATATACCATGGTATTTTTGAAAGTACCATGGACCATGCACACAATGGTATGCACCATGGTCCATTATTTAGGTACCACATTCTGTACATACCATAGTAAACAGTATGGTACATATACCATGGTACTGTCAAATATACCATGGTATATGTACCATGGCACTCACAAAAATACCATGGCATGTCAAATATACCATGGAACAAGTATCATGGTATTTGTACCATACCCACCATAGTAGATACTGTAGAATGTAGAATTGTACATGAAATAAATTAATGGACTGAGGCAAATAAAAATACTGTAACTCACAATTTATTTACATGAATTAAAATGTAGAATACAGATTGCCTTAATGTGAAAACAATTAGATTAAAAACATTTCATGTTTATACAGAAAGCATGAAAGACAACTTAAGATACAAAAATATACTGTATATGCCAATAACAAAAAACAATGGGCTAACAAAATCATTAACGTGAACAAATGTGTGTGAGGCAAAGAACAAAAAACCAAAATGTTTGTTTAAGGGGTAAATCGGTGGAGTATTAAATGTTGGTGCTTTAGCAGGATTTTCTTTTCATGATCTTGGCCGAATTGGACAGCTTCTGACAAATTAATGCTTTTATTTCAGTGTCGGTTTTATCTGGGAAAACAGATTTAAGTTCACCTAAAGATTGAAAAGAAGTAGAGGAAAGGAGAATTAACAAATAAACAGACAAGTTACAGATAGATACATAGACAAACAGACAGACAGACAGATAGGTAGAGGGTCGGTTTTAGCCTGCGATATTAGGGTGGGCTGGTAAAAATAATAGGTGGGCAACTTGGGCAGTAGGTAGCCCAGAGGTTAGAGATCCCGAAGGTTGTCAGAGTCAAGTCCTGCCATTGTGTCCTCAGGCCTCTCCAGCCTTATTGGCTGTGTGTTTGTGTACGGGGGTGTTTGGATGGGTTAAATGCAGAAGATACATTTCCCCCATGTGGATTAATAAAGTAGTATTCTATTTTATTTTATTCTAATTTATGAAGACAAAATTGAAGCAGGGAAATTGGGAGGTAGTGAAGCAGCATTTTTAAATGCTCTACTATACTATACTATGATTTGAGTCAGTGGAGGGCAGATTGATTTACCCTAAAATAAAAAAAAATCCTTCAAGGACTTGACAAGGTCTGGGGCTAAGCCCAGACCATCTGGGGGTGAAGTCAGGGTGTGTGCACGCGCCCAATTTTTTTGGGGTGGTCCCTGTTGATTTGCCTGGAACACTGCCTAAATTTCATTTAATTTTGTTTTGTTCAGACATTTGCTCTGGACAAAATGGACATCTGCAGGGCAGCTGAGAATTCTCAAACCTATGGCACCAGTGTTAAATGGCTACTTTACTTTTTTATTCTGTTTTTACATTTTTATTTGACTGCTGTAATGCTTGGCACTTTGTGTAGTACAAATAAAATAAACCAGCAGCCTGATGAGAGTAGACTAAGTGAGAATGCAGTAAAACGTGACCCTCCCGGTTCAGACTAAACTCCGTGTTTTTATTTTATTATTCATATTAAGTATAGGCACACCCAAAATCCTCGGCTACAGTAGTTAGCTCAGTTAACTGTGGAGCTAAATAAAGCTTTATTAGCTTCATTAAAAATCTCCTCCTCCCGGTATTCCAAAGCTAGCGGTGTAAACACCAACACTCCCCCGGTGCTCTGAGCCTGAGCTCCCAGTCCAGGCAGAGTCAGCTACTATTAATGTGACCGCTAGTTGCACTGCTAAATGAGCTAACTAGCTAATGGCAACTACAGTTAGCAGCAATCTGTACAGCAGACAGGTCTGCTTCAGAGATGTGTGTGTGTCTAAACAGGACAAGTAGAGAGGGTGGGTGACTTTGGAGGCGGGCTGTAGGCTGCCCACCCAATCACAAGTTAGAAATGGTACTAGTATTTTCTGTGCTATTTTTCCATTGGCTGAACAAAAAAAGATCTTCTTCTCAACTTTTAATTGGGTGGGCAAGACACACGTTTGGGTGGGCTGAGCCCACCCCTACCCATAGCCACTGCTGGCGCCGAACAACACCAAGGACAAAAACAATAAATAGTAAGAAATAAAAGGATCAAAGGATCAAACATATTCAGCTAATAACTTTGTACAATCTATATCTGTAGAGTAAATCGACATTAATAGTTTAATTAAGATATTCGTTTAAAACTAAACTATCATAATCGCTTTGCTCCTTTATGCTTCTACTCCAGTACATTTAAGTCACTTAACAGATTGATATTTTATAAACAAAGTATCTACCTATAATATCTTATAAATGTGATGTATTGCTGTACACAAAACTATCCAACAGTATATAAAGTGGGTCACATTGGCTGCTTACACGTTAATATAACAGTAATGATACTCTATTGATATAATAGTGTGTATGAAAATATAACACAGACAGTGGTCATCCTACACCCATAATAAGTTACGTTACATTTACTTATGATATGCTATGGTTAAATCAGCTAGCTTACCGCCAGTTGCTAATATCTTAGCAGTCCAAGCAATCTTTTTTCCCTTGTGGTTTTGGGGCCACCATACCACATGTTCTTTGTCCGCATCAGATTCATACTCCCCCTCAATTAATTTCAACTGGCCAACTTCGTTGTGTGGTTTATCATGATGTGTAAGCGCAGATATGTCATCAGCAACCGTCCTTCACTCCACGGCAGACTGATCCGTGTTTGTTTATTGCTGGCAAAAACTGGAGAAAACGTGAAATGTAAATTGATATAGTGTAGACTCAGTATCCACTGTTGGCTCATGTTTCAACTTCATGGTCGATATATGAGTTGCAATGTGAGGTTATTAGAGCATATTGTAGCATCAGTGAAGTTTGAAGCTTCAGAAATCATCAGTGACGTGGTTTTCTCCATTTGACAAAAGCTCTTACTGCAAAAATATGACAGTACAAGATTAATTACACTCCACTGACTAGAAATTGATGGTAAAGGGAGGATTTTTTTTTCTTTACCATTAGTCAATGAGGTCTGTTTAATCTTGTCAAAAGTGCCATCATATTTATGATGAATCCCCCATTTTTAATTTTTTTTAAATCTATTTTAAATATAGTCTATTAAAGATTCTTGTGATTTTTTTAGATAACTTTGCTGCTGTGTTTTTTTGACATTGTGTCTTGGGTTTTACTAAATTGTTGTGGTTGTCTGTGACATCACTATTATGTAATTTTGTGCCCATACCTTGCCCTTTCTTATGCTAACCATGTTCTTGATGACACGGTAGGCTCAAAATGTTACCTGCTCAGTTAAATTGAAAGTTCTGCAACTACAATCCAGTGTATGGATATATATATACTTGCTTGCTTGCATTTTTCTCCACTGAAATGCTCTTCTGCACATGGCCTAAATATAGGACTGGATATGGTCACAACACCTACCTTTCTATATCTCTGCAACTTCTGTATTATAGCATGAAGAATGGACTAACTCAGCTCCATCTGATGATGAGACTCCAGGAGATCTAATGGTGTGTTTATTTTTTCCTTTTATCAATTAGCCTAATTTGCTTATTGTATTAAATATTGAAAATAATGATTTTCTTTTTGTTTGGTATAAGAAATATGTTTTCCTCTACAATCCTTTATTAGGAGCATGTTTTTGACCCTAACTTCAATGGTGAAAAGAAGATTTATGCTGGTTCTTCAGTCACAATGGGAGCTCTCTTTCTTCTTCTCTTGGCTTTCATCCTGAAGCATGGCCTGTCAAAAGCAGCGACCAAAGACCTCCTGGAGCTCCCAAACTTTGTGGTGCCTGGATGTGTGCCAAAGTCAGTGTGGTTTTTAGAGAAACACTTTCTTGATTATAATGACAAGACAGAGATTCATTTTTACTGTCCCAAGTGTACAAACTACCTTGGTGTTGAGCACGGTAATGAGTGTGGCGTGTGCCAACAGAGCTTGAACAAAAAAGGTCTACTTGAGAAGGCATGCTATTTCCTTGTAATGCCACTTAAAGTTCACCTAAGAAATATATAATAGATGCCTGCATTTCTGATATCAACTCTGGAAGGGAATACAGACGCGAGACACAGGAAGTACACACTAACAGTACTACACTAACCTTCAACTGTGATGGCTCCCCTATGTTCAACTCATCACAGACTTCAATTTGGCCCATCCTGTGTACTATCAATGAACAACCATTTGTGGATAGATATAAAAATGTTCTATTGCATACATTATGTTTCAGCAAAGGAAAACCCCAAATTCAAAGTTACTTTACCCCATTCATCCATTAACTTCAAAAACTAAGTGTCAGGGTTGGGGTTGTTAGTCTGTGTTTTGTGTGACTTCCTGTTTTATTTTGGTAGGGTTTTTGTCTCATCCTTGTGTTCCTGTCAAGTTTCCCGCCAGCCCCAATCAGCCTAATGTGTTTCACCTGTGCCTCTCTCCCAGCCCTATATATACCCACTGTCTCTGCTCTCCCCTTTGCCAGATAATCTTCGCCGTATGTGTGTTGTTCCTTGTGTTTCCTGAGTTGCTTGTGTATGACCAGTTTTTGTGTTACCACTACTCGCTTTGATTCTCCCTTTGGATGCTTTTGCTTTGTGGACTTGCCTTGCTTTTGGGCTAATAAAAGCTCTGAACCTTTACTCAAGCCGAGTCTGCTTTGTGGGTCCAACCTCTCTGTGTGCTTGATACTAAGGGACACAGGATTCTGTTGAAAAGATGAGAATGGCACAGAACATCACACCAGAGTAACAGATAAAATATGTATTTGTGATGCAATAGCAAGGGCAATGGTGCAGAACTTTAAACAGTTCAATGGAGAATTTGGATGTGTTTTTTGCTACCACAAAGGGGAGATGGTACAAAAAGCCAGAGGTTTTACAAGAGTTTATCCTGTATAGATAGTTGGGTGTGACCTGAGACATATGGCTGAAACAGTGCAACTTGCTGAGTTAGTAATGGAAAACGGCAATGACCAAGCTCAGAGGGGTGTTAAAGGTCCAGGTCCACTGATCCTGCTGCCATCATTTGACATTATCAAAGGGTTTATTCCACATTACATGCATTGTTTTTGTCTTGGTGTAGTCCGTCAATTTGTCAGTCTTTGGTTTGATCCTCATTATGCCAACAAGAAATTCCACTTGACCCCTCACCAGTTAAATGACCTGGACAAAGCTTTGTGTAGGATTCAGCCATCAAATGAAATTAGAAGAAATCCTAGGCACTTAAGTGAAAGGATATATTGGAAAGCTTCTGAGTGGAGGGCATTTGCTCTTCTCTATTCTCCTGTAATACTAAGGAATGTTTTACAAGGGCTGTACTACAAACACTGGATGCTTCTTGCACGTGCGCTTCACATCCTCCTCTCCCAGTTTGCCACTCAGGATGAGCTCAATTGTGCAGAGTTCTGTCTAGTTCAGTTTGTAGCAAAAGTGCCAGCACTTTATGGTCTTGAGCATTGTTCATATAACTGCCATTTGTTGATGCATCTTACTCAGAGTGCCAGGGACTGGGGTCTTTTATGGGCCAATTCAGCATTTGATTTTGAAGACATGAATGGCAAACTCTTGCAGCTGTATTCTGGCATGAGTTTGTCACAGATGAGTTTCATCACAGATTTTTAAGCATTTCTTTTCATATCAGAGAGTAATAAGAAAATGTTGTACTTTAGGATTCAAGCAGAGAAATGCAAGATTTTTTCTTTTCCATGACAAGTTGTAACATTGTTACTAAGTCATCAGATTACATTCGAGAACATTTAGTGACTTTGGGATGTGGCTCTCACAGACTGTTAAATGTAAGAGAAATTGCTGCAATGCAGAACAGCTGTACACTTACAGGGTACCAACATCATAACAGTGTAACTGAATAATAAGCATTGTGTATATAATAACGTGTTAGTCACCACCAGAGACTACAGTGTCCATTTCAAAAGAAACAATTCTGTAATACAAACAGCTAATTGCTTTGGTATGGTAGAGTCCTTGGTTGTTGTACCAAAACCCTGCAACTGTGAAAGAGAGTCAAACTGCTCTTGCAGAGAACTTCTTTTTTTCTACAGCAATTGCAGCAGGAACACAGACAACCAGCTATCTAAGATGCAGAGATCAATACATTGCAATATTTCTTGTAAAAGTAAGGATCTCAAATTAATTGTGTGCAATGTAACGTGAGGACATAGTAGCTGAATGTATTGCAATCGAACATGAGGGTCAGTTATATGTGATGAAAATGCCTGTGTTTGAGACAAGTTAAATTTATGAAGGCTAGCACCAGCCTTAAAGAAGCAATTTGTCTCCTGATCAAAATAGGGCCACATCCACACAGTAGGGCTGAGCAAAACAATGGTACGTGTGATGATATAAATGTGTCCATTGTCAGAGATTCAGCCAAACTGTTTATAGTGAGGTAGCTATCTCTTATATCTCTGGGTATATTAAACCATTGTAGGTAACACTAAAAATCAATAAGCAGGACTTCTTTATGGAAATGTTTTTATAGGATTATTGTATCAGTGGGATACAGTACCAGTTACCATTGTAGGAACAACTGAACTTGTGATGGCAAGAAAACTATTTAGTGTTGTAAATTTGTATATTTTATACCTGTATACATTTTGTAATCTTCTTTGTTGTTATCTAAACTCACTGTTTGATAATTAAGAAAGCCTATACACTGTATTCCTAATTTGAATGTGTGTGTGTGTGTGTGTTGGGTGTGATTGGGTGTATCTGTATGGATATTTCTAAATATGTAAGTAAAACACCAAAATGTAGCGCTGTATGAACTGAGTTGTCTCATTTAATAACAGTGAGAACATCTGTATCTCATGTGAGAATATAAAGTGTAATTCTTTGGCTAGGAGGATATTTGGTGTAAAGATGTGTTGAGAAAGAAGAGGAAGAAATATAATCTTTTACTAAAAGTTAAAGTAACAAACTACTAAAAGTAGCAATGTGAAAATACTCCACTAAAGGTATAAGGCCTGCATTCAAAATTTTACACAGGTAAAATTGCAGACGTTTTGTCAGTAAAACAGTACTTAAATTATCATTATTATTTTGTATTTCACAATACTCAGCCTGGTGTGTCACATGGCCCTTCAGAGTTCAGACACTGGTACTACTATGGTACCCTCCAATATACTGTGGTGTGAACCATGGCACCTCAGATATTACCATGTTGATACCATAGGAGTTAAGTAATTATCATGATACATTCCATGGTAATATCTGTAATACCATGGTAATAGCCTATCTGAGGTACCATGGAATAGCCTATCTGAGATACCATATAATATCTGAGGTACCGTAGTAATATCTGAGGTACTGTGGTATGTACCATGGTAATATTTGATGTACCGTGGTAATATCTGAGGTACTGTGGTATGCACCATAGTAATATTTGATGTACCTTGGTACTACTATGGTATACCATGGTAAAATGTCTTATGGGTGAGGGCCTCTCAGCTTTACAAGCCAGTAAGAGTTTGATCCGGTTGTGCATAACCCCGCCCCCTCACTGCCCGCTTATTTTCACTTTAGCCACTGAGACAAGAGCAAGCAGGAGAGTAGTTATGTCGCTGAAAACCAGCCATGAAAAGTGCATTATTCCTGGAAGCAGAGCATCAAATCAATCATTGCATAACCTTCCAAAAGAGACGAATATCGCAGACAAGTGGATGGATTTCATTTTTGGAGACTTGCCTCAACCTGTCCCGAGTAAGTCTTTTCAGGTGTGTACAGCACATTTTACACTGGACTGCATACATAATCAGGGACTATACAACGCTGGAGTAGTATCTAAATTGATATTGAAGAAAGTATCCATTCCAACGATCCGGGACCCTTCCCCAAACACTGAAACGGTGAGTAAAAACATTTTAATAACGTAGATTACTAACTGAGTTGATAATTTCGTTTTTGCTAACGGTTAGCTGTTTATGGCGCGGCTAGCTTGTGTGAGTGCATCACTATACAGCTGAGCTGTCTGTGGGAGTGTAAGACAGTGTAAACTTTTGTTAGCAGTTGTGTTACAGAGCAAGGACTTCGACATTTGGGCGGTCTTGACAGTTTTAGGTAGCACTAGTGTTTTAGCTGCAGTGTGCAGGCGAACAGTAAGGCAGCGGAGTGAGTGGGCGTGCGAACAAGAGTGTGTGGCTTCTGTCATGGCGGACAGGTTGATCGGCGCAGAGCTGGTCGGGAGAGCAGTATAAACTGTGAACGTAGCTGTACATGTATATTATGATCCACATTTTGCGATAAAAATAATTAAGCAGTCCTTCGAATAAAGCAGAGTTCCTGAACTTTGTGTAGATACAGTTTGCTGATTGAAGTGACACAAATAGTACTGTTACCACCCTATCTCCAACCCGACCCATTTCCTAAGGTATCTAAAATTATTCTTAGGGATCCATCCCAGCACACAGTTTGTCATGTGTGTTGTAAATATAAAGTTTGCAGGTATCCAAATGCAAATATTGCTTCAAATTCTCTTGATATTTTTTTTTATTGTAATGGTACATGGGTCAATGACGTATAAGGATTTTCAACAGGACAATTTTAAAATACAAAAAATAAGAATGTCTTTTGCAGTTGTTCACAGATTAAGAATGTTGTGTACACATAAATTCATTTATTCATTGTTTTTACAAGTTCTCAGTAATATAAAGTGTTTAGAAACAAAGTATTTGCATTTTTTTCAGTTTTTGTAAATAATGTTCTCATATTCTTGCTCTATAATGTCACAGGCGCCTTCTTAAATGTAGTTAACTGACTTATTTTTCCTGTAAATAGCATAAAACTGATAAAACATTTTAAAACATACCACTCACTGAAGCATACTGTGTCAGTGATTAATATTTCAGCCACAGTAATTAGATAGTGTGAGGTTGCTGGCTCAGGTTCTGAGATGACAGAATGAACATCTTTCTTATAGTAGAAAATTACATCTGGAGTTTGTGGCCACATGAATAAGTTCTTTCCACCTGACTTCCGCATGGAGCTAGCCTGGACTTCCTCTCCCACAACCTCAAGGACCTGGCCTACATATGGAAGCTCATCATAGGTTACAATCACAAATTTGCCAAGTCTTGAAGACTAGCTTGTTCCCTTGGTGGCTCAGCAGTGCTTGAGGGATCCTCAGTGTGGCATGTGGTGTCCTTTTACTGGCTGGTAACATAGGCATGTCTTCATTTCTACATGCTTGCAGAAGCATGACACCTCCCTATGACTAATTTGTGCAGCTTGTGAAGACAAAACCTGGTGGATCTTTAAGGTGCCCCTCACAGCCTTCAGTTTGCCTGGAATGAAGGCTAGTTTGCTGGTTTGCCTGGAATCAGCTCATCATATGTCTGAATGGTCTCTTCGTTTACCCAATGGTGAGTAATAGTTGACCCTGATTTTTTGGCCAGCATATCATACAAGTCCAGTGGAGTCTGCAGCTCACCTCCTCGGTGAACATAGAGATCTGTGGTGATGGTGTCTTTTTTTCCAGCTAAAAGAAGAGTGGTTTCATCTCTGGACAGAAAACTGATAACAGCTTGCTTTCTCTCTGCTGACAGTTTCTTGCTCCCCCTTCGCTTGAATTTTTCACTTAGGCCTACTTTTTGTCTTGCCATTAACCTCTTCTCACTCATTTAGTTTTCTCATATCTGCTAGCTGTTTCCTCAGATGTAAGATCTGCTTTTTCAGTTGACACTTCTCTTTCTGCAGTCTTTTGCAGCTTTCTCTGCTGAATATGTATTCCTTCTCTGATCTCTCTCTGGTGTGGAGGACACTGGTGGATTCAAATCCTCAGAGGTATGGGGTCTACCACAGCTTGACCTGCATTGTCTGGCTGCTCTTGTGCTACATCTACATCAACCAGAACTGGTGGAATGTTCTCCATAGATGGCGGTGTAAGATCTAACACAGAATTTGCCATCTTTTTCCTTTCCCTGTAAGCACTGGATGCAGCCCTCCATTTCTCTCTCTCTGGCAGCTCCCTTGACTTTACATATGGAATCTTTCCCTGTCGTTTCCTTCTCTGGTAGTTGAAACAGTAATGTAATATAGCGTCATGCCATACATCTACGATGTATAGTCTATTTTATTTTGGATTAATGATAGATGACAGCAGATGAACATGTTAAGGAAAAAATGCATTTCCTCCAATTATTGAAAAACACACAAGAGCAATATGTAGTTCATGTTGCTTTATTTATAGATTTCATTTTTAACATTTTTTAACATATCTTTGTCTTCTCCTAGCAAGGTACTCTGCTCTCGCTGCAGGATCAGAATTAACACGCTGCCTATGGCGAGCGGTTTTTACTTTGCTTGGCAGTTGCATGTGGTAAAATAGATTAAAACAGTTATAAATACATTAAAAAATATATAAATTACTAATAAATGCATGATTACCAAAGTGAAATTGCATGTTCTGAATTACTTTTTTGTATTTTTCTCATGATATTGTACAAAGATTAAACATTAACCGTTGTTTCTGAAATATTAGAAAAAACAACTCAAATTGCATAAAAATCTATTCCATAATATTAATACTAAAATAAAGTACTTTATGTATATAAATCATCAATTGAATATAAAAGCACAAAAACTGCCAATCTAGGACATATCTATCATGGAAAACAATCTGCAATGGTTGCACCACATGATATTTGGTCGCACCACATGATATTTTCAAGTTCAGTCAAAATTGACAGGCACAGAATTGGCCACCTAAACAAAACAAGCTAGCTTCCCACAAAAGGTAACTATGAAATTTATTATCAAAATATATATTTGTAGAAATAATTTCATATTTATTGTTTTTTGAGGTCATACCACATGATATCCAAATGTGGCAACTACATACCAACTACATAGCTGTTAAAAATGTTATTTCCAAATTTGAGAAAGAGTTACAAACCTGTTGCTTTTTCCATGGGTCCTTGGCAAACTGGTATATGATGCACCTTCCTGTCTTTGAATGGATTTCAACATAAAAGTCCCAAAGTGGTCATTTCTTGATGGTCGCACCACGATATTTCATAAAATGGACCTCATCGGACAAAGTTTGTTTGTATATTTTGATGGAACTATAAATACAAATTCTTTGAAATCTTGTACAGGACTACAAAACACTTCGGAAATCATGCCAAATAGGGCAGAAAATAAATTTGAACTGATTAGAAGTTTTCAGAACAGAAGTCATGGCCAGACAGTCGCACCACATGACATTTTGACACTTTAAATAACAGAAAAATTACTAACAACTAATGGTTTTTGAAAGGTTAAAGTGAGTCCATATATGGGAGAGGTACTACATACATATGGTATCTTTTTATGCCTTTAAACCTTTTTTTAACTGAAAGAAATGTAGTCGGACAGAAAATGTAGACGTCACGTCATTGACCCACGTAAATATGAAGTAATAGTTTGACTTAGTACTGGAAATAGTTATTCCCAAATCATACAGTATGTCTTTGGAATATATATTCACATTGCAGTTGAAAGAGGTGTTCATCTCAAATTATGTCAGACCAAAAGTGGTGTACCCATTCATTGGGATGCTTTGCGTGTAATGCAGATGTTATTATGTAAGTGATAATGTACAGCCTGCTGTTATTATCACAAAAAATAAATAAGTTAATAAACAGGGTCGGGTGATTACCCTGTTGGGGTCGTTTTGCTGGCTTATTGCATGTGTGGTGGATGCTACAAAGTACAAAGAAATAAAGTCTGCACACTCTGCTAAGCTTCCAATAACCAATAATTTTATTCTCTTACATGGGCAAAGTTTTGATCTGTGAGATATTCCTGAGGCCTGAGGATGATCTCGCAGATCGAAACAGAATAACAATTATTGGTTATTGGGAGCTTAGCACAGTGTGCAGACTTATTTCTTTGTACCAAGTATTGCACTAATAAAAGATGCACCCGTTACATAGTACACAATACAAGTATGCATTGTTGTTGCAGACTCTATCTCTCAGCATTCCACTTCAATGAGAATGCCAACCGCCCACAGTTTACAAGTGCCTTGGGAGATCCAGTCTTTAAAATGGTCTTCACTAAAACAAAGAAGGGCGGATACAGCCTCAAGCGAAGGAAGATTGAGCCGACATTCAGTAAGTAAATTATCACCATTTATTACACACAGTGCAACGTTACTTATTAAGTCAATTTTTCTTTTCTTGAAAGTAAAAAAAAGTGCATTACAAAAAAAGCAATATCACATGAGAACTGTAACGAATACAAAAAAACTTTTGTAAAACTTTTTATTGAAACAATAACTCATTTATTCCATAAGGCTATGTAAATGAACTCATCGCCTTCGTATTTGAGAATGTTGTCCCTGACCCAGCGCCTTTTACTGAAAAGCTGAAGAAGATCGGCATTCCAGAGGATCTTTGCTCTGAGTTCTCGGTGCCATCCAAGGAAGACGCCATTGCGGGATGTGTGTCACGCTTCAATCCAGCACAGGTCGGAAACCAGTGTAGGTACCATCTGGAGACTCAGTGCTTATTTGAAGGACGACACATGAGGGGATAACCACCCTGACCCTTCAGCCAAGAAACCCCCAGCACCAGCTGACAAAACTTTTGTATGCCAAATACCTGTAACGACTAAAACAGAAGAAATAGAAATTATTACAGTTACATGTTTGTATTTATGTATATATAATTAAAACAGCTGTATGTAAACTTCAGAGAGGGGAGCCAGTCAGAGCTCAGCTGGACAGAAAACCTCAAGCGTTCAAAGCCTCTCCCAACAACACTGCTTCGAGAATTCTACAACCTGGCGGCAGAGGAGCTCAAGAAGGAGAATCAGTAGAGGTACAGACTCCATGTTAATAGAAGGTTCAGTCTAAGTTAATAATAACTACATTTATAAATTGAGCCACTGATAAACAGATACAATTTAAACTGGATATATAATTTTATTGATTGGTATTGATTGATTTATTGACAAATAGTGACTGGGGCTTTTATTTACCTGAACTGCAGAAGGTACCAGGCCTTCTAATGGGAGATATTGTTTTCAAATCATGAAACAAGTTTGTGGTGTTACCCGTCATAGCTGCCACGTGTCTTCAGCACTGTTTTTTGTCAAATTGTAAATAGCCAAATTATCTCCAAACTACCGAAGTTTAGTGACCTTTCTTCAGTGACACTCATTTCGCTTACTGGTATTTTTCTTATTCCGCTCCAACTACAAACCTGTTAACCACGGTGTCTTTAAGCATACCTCTATTTCTGCAACGTGATTGGCTCTATTATTCCTGGTTTTGCCTCTTTTATTTCTGGCTTCTTATTGGCTCTTTTAATCCTGACTGTTGATTGGCTCTTTTAGTCCTGGCTTCTGATTGGCTCTTTTATTCCTGCAACGTGATTGGCTCTTTTATTCGTGGCTTCTGATTTGCTCTTTTAATCCTGGCTTCTGATTGGCTCTTTTAATCATGGTTTATAATTGGCTTTTTTATTAGTGTGACATGATTGGTTCTTTTAATCCTGGTTTATGATTGGATCTTTTATTCTTGGCTTCTGATTGGCTCTTTTAATCCTGCCATTTGATTGGCTCTTTTATTCCTGCAACATGATTGGCTCTTTTAATCCTGGCTTTTGATTGGCTGTTCTATTACTGGCTTCTGATTGGCTGTTTTATTCCTGCAACATGATTGGCTCTTTAAATCGTGGCTTCTGATTGGCTCTTTTAATCGTGGTTTATAATTGGCTCTTTTAATCTTTTATTATTATTTTAATCTTTTATTCCTGCAAAGTGATTGGCTCTTTTATTCCTGGCTTCTGATTGGCTCTTTTAATTCTGGCTTCTGATTGGCTCTTTTAATCCTTGCTTCTGATTGGCTCTTTTATTCCTGCAACATTATTGGCTCTTTTATTCCTGAGTGTGACGTGATTGGTTCTTTTAATCCTGGCTTCTGATTGGCTCTTTTAATCCTGGCTTCTGATTGGCTCTTTTATTCCTGCAACATTATTGGCTCTTTTATTCCTGGCTTCTGATTGGCTGATTTAATCCTGGTTTTTGATTGGCTCTATTATTCCTGACTTCTATTGGCTCTTTTAATCCTGGCTTCTAATTGGCTCTTTTATTCCTGCTTTCTTACTGGTTCTTTTTATCCTGGCTTTTGATTGGCTCTTTTAAACCTAGCTTCTGATTGGATCTTTTATTACTCTGACAGTATTGGTTCTTTTAATCCTGGCTTCTGATTAGCTCTTTCATTGCTGGCTTCTAATTGACTCTTTTGTTCCTGCAACATGATTGGCTCTTTTTATTCCTGCAACATGATTGGCTCTTTATATCCTGGCTTCTTAATGTCTCTTTTATTCCTGCAAGGTAATAGGCTCTTTTATTACTGGCTTCTGATTGGCTGTTTTAATGCTAGTTTCTGATTGGCTCTTTTATTATTGTGACGGGATTGGTCCTTTTAATCCTGGCTTCTGATTGGCTCTTTTAATCATGCCCTCTGATTGGCTCTTTCATTCCTGGCTTCTGATTGGCTCTTTGATTCCTGCAACGTGATTGACTCTTTTAATCCTGGCTTCTGATTGGCCCTTTTAATCCTGGCTTCTGATTGGCTCTTTTGATCCTGGCTACTTATCTCTTTCATTACTGCAATGTGATTGGCTCTTCTATTACTGGATTTTAATTGGCTCTTTTAATCCTGGCTTCTAATTGGCTCTTTTATTCCTGCTTTCTTACTGGTTCTTTTTATCTTGGCTTTTGATTGGCTCTTTTAAACCTAGCTTCTGATTGGATCTTTTATTACTCTGACATTATTGGTTCTTTTAATCCTGGCTTCTGATTAGCTCTTTCATTGCGGGCTTCTAATTGACTCTTTTGTTCCTGCAACGTGATTGGCTCTTTTTATTACTGCAACATGATTGGCTCTTTATATCCTGGCTTCTTAATGTCTCTTTTATTCCTGCAAGGTGATAGGCTCTTTTAATCCTGGCTTCTGATTGGCTCTTTTATTACTGGCTTCTGATTGGCTGTTTTAATGCTGGTTTCTGATTGGCTCTTTTATTATTGTGACGTGATTGGTCCTTTTAATCCTGGCTTCTGATTGGCTCTTTTAATCATGCCCTCTGATTGGCTCTTTCATTCCTGGCTTCTGATTGGCTCTTTGATTCCTGCAACGTGATTGACTCTTTTAATCCTGGCTTTTGATTGGCCCTTTTAATCCTGGCTTCTGATTGGCTCTTTTAATCTTTTATTATTATTTTAATCTTTTATTCCTGTAACGTGATTGGCTCTTTTAATCGTGGCTTCTGATTTGCTTTTTATGAGTGTGACGTGATTGGTTACTTAAATTCTGGCTTCTGATTGGCTTTTTTATGAGTGTGACGTGATTGGTTCTTTTTATCCTGGCTTTTGATTGGCTCTTTTAAACCTGGCTTCTGATTGGATCTTTTATTACTCTGACATTATTGGTTCTTTTAATCCTGGCTTCTGATTAGCTCTTTCATTGCTGGCTTCTAATTGGCTCTTTTGTTCCTGCAACATGATTGGCTCTTTTTATTCCTGCAACATGATTGGCTCTTTCATTCCTGGATTCTGATTGGCTCTTTTAATCCTGACTTCTATTGGCTCATTTTATCCTGGCTTCTAATTGGATCTTTTTTTCCTGTGATGTGATTGGTTCTTGTATTTCTGGCTGCTGATTCTCTCTTTCATTCCTCGCTTCTGATTGGCCCTTTTAAGCCGACCTTCTGATTGGGTGTTTTAATCATGCCTTCTGATTGGCTCTTTCATTCCTGGCTTCTGAGTGGTTCTTTTATTTCTGACTTCTGATTGGCTCTTTTAATCCTGGTTTCTGATTGGCTCTTTTAATTCTGGCTTTTGATTGGCTCTTTTAATCTTTTATTATTATTTTAATCTTTTAATCTTTTATTACTGTGACGTGATTGGTTCTTTTAATCCTGGCTTCTGATTGGCTCTTTTATTCCTGGCTTCTGATTGGCTGATTTAATCCTGGCTTTTGATTGGCTCTATTATTCCTGCAAAATGATTGGCTCTTTATATCCTGGCTTCTTTTATTCCTGCAATGTGATTGGCTCTTTTATTTCTGGCTTCTGATTGGCTGTTCTATTACTGGCTTCTGATTGGCTGTTTTATTCCTGCAACATGATTGGCTCTTTTAATCGTGGTTTATAATTGGCTCTTTTAATCTTTTATTATTATTTTAATCTTTTAATCTTTTATTCCTGCAACGTGATTGGCTCTTTTAATCCTGGCTTCTGATTTGCTTTTTTATGAGTGTGACGTGATTGGTTCTTTTAATCCTGGCTTCTGATTGGCTCTTTTATTCCTGCAACATTATTGGCTCTTTTACTCCTGAGTGTGACGTGATTGGTTCTTTTAATCCTGGCTTCTGATTGGCTCTTTTATTCCTGCAACATTATTGGCTCTTTTATTCCTGGCTTCTGATTGGCTGATTTAATCCTGGTTTTTGATTGGCTCTATTATTCCTGGCTTCTGATTGGCTCTTTATATCCTGGCTTCTTTTATTCCTGCAACGTGATTGGCTCTTTTATTTCTGGCTTCTGATTGGTTCTTTTAATCCTGGTTTATGATTGGATCTTTTATTCTTGGCTTCTGATTGGTTCTTTCATCCTGGCTTCTGATTGGCTCTTTTATTTCTGCAACGTGATTGGCTCCTTCATTGCTGCTTTCTGATTGGCTCTTTTATTCCTGGTTTCTGATTGGCTCTTTTATTCCTGCCTTCTGATTGGATGTTTTAATCCTGGCTTCTGATTTGCTCTTTTATTCCTGGCTTCTGATTTGCTCTTTTAATCATTGCTTTTGATTGGCTCTTTTAATCCTGGCTACTTATTGGCTCTTTCATTACTGCAATGTGATTGGCTCTTTTATTCCTGGATTCTAATTTGCTCTTTTAATCTTGACTTCTATTGGCACTTTTAATCCTGGCTTCTCATTGGCTCTTTTATTCCTGCCTTCTCATTGGCTCTTTTATTCCTGGCTTCTGATTGGCTCTTTATATCATGGCTTCTGATTGGTTCTTTTAATCCTGGCTTCTGATTAGCTCTTCTTCTTCTTCTTCCCTTTCTCCTTCTTGTTTAATAGTAGGTGGCAAATAGCATTTAAATTGCATTAGCGGCCCCCTGTCCTGGTGAAAATACTTACCCGAGTTTGTGTTGACATTCATGTTATGTTGTTCTTGTCATGATCATTAATTTTGTTTAACTTATCACATCTAATATCACAGCAAAATGTGATTTTTTTTTACCACAGAATCCTGGGAGTGCTTGTTTTGCAGGGGACAGTAAATTATTTACTTAGCCTACCTACCCATTTTGCCTGTCTCTGAGCTTATTGTTTTTTCACTGTTTGTTGGCAACAATGGCATGAAATGTTAGTTTTTGTTTAGTAAGTTAAATTTTTATTTCCTTATGGTCTCGTGTTCATTAAAATTATCTTTTCTAGGGGGCCTCCAGAGACCAGGGGGCCCTGAGCAACTGCTTCGCTTAATAGGTAGGGCCGGCTTCGTCGAATACTGGTCATTTTGACCAAAAAACTTCGTTTTGCTGGATTTTCTTCACAGAAACTTGTTTAGAGTGTAAAGATTCATTTTAAGCTTCTCTGGCTGAGAACTGGTCATTTTAACCAGAATTCATAGTTTTCCTGGCATTTCTTCACAGAAGCTTGTTTGGAGTGTAAAGATTCATTTTAAGCTTATCTGGCTGAGAACTGGTCATTTTGACCAACATTCTTAGTTTTTCTGGCATCTCTTCACAGACGCTTGTTTAAATTGTAAAGATTAATTTTTAGCTTCTCTTACTGAGTAATGGTTATGTTGACCAAGAAATTAGTTTTTGCTGGATTTTCTTCACAAAAACTTGTGGAGTGTAAAGATTCATTTTAACCTTCTCTGCCTGAGAACTGCACATTTTGACCAAAACTCTTACGCTGGGTTCACATAGGAGGCGGAGGTGCCACAAAGCGCCATGATAAGCCAATTCTAGCTTGAGCAGCAGTCTGGCTGTTCACACCAGAAGCACATTTCTCTGCGCCGCTCAACAAGCGATCCTGCTCTTATGTGCTATTATCATACAGTGCTTCTCCACTTCCAGGATCAACTTTTTTCTCTCTCTTGCTCGCCCTCTCTCTCTCTCTCTCGCTCACTGCTTGTCTGTGTGTGTGTATGTTTGTCTCTCTCGCTCTCTGTTTAGGCACAGCTGACAAATATGTGGAACAAGTACTAATTTAAAAAACACAGAGGGGCAGGAAAATCAAAAGGGTTGGCAAGCAGGATGCATATTCTATCATTTATCAGTATCAGATCATTTATGTCATTTATATTCTTTATAATGTGTTTTCATGCCAGATTCGCTCGCGGCAAGCGGAGAAACTAGAACAGACGCTGAAACGATCGCTGCAGAGCGCCTCCTGTGTGAACAGCCCAATTAATTAACATGGGCGCCGAATGGAAGCGGGCAGCAATTTGCGGCGCTTCACGGTGCTTTGCGACGTATCCGCTGCAATGGAAATTTGCTCTGTATCTGTCTGTAGCTGACCTTTCTCCCAGAGACAATGGGAGATTGTTGTGAGACTCTCTCCTGTGTTATCCTAGTCCTTGAAACTGCTTATCTGACTGGCGAATTGTTTCTTCCTTGGGAGGATACAGTGTGTGGGCAACTGAGGTAAACCTGCATGCAGCTGCTGTAAACAGTAGATAGCCCAACCTTCAAATGTAAGATTTCTCTATAAAGACAATGTAACCACACTTCTTTTTACCCTCTTGACTGTGGCACCCGTTGAGTGCACATCAGTGGGTCCTTTCTGCAGAAAGCTTAATAAATACTCCAAAGACTTTGGTGACTCTAGATTTTCAGATTTCCACCACAAACTTGGTGTCAGAAGTGGGATCGCTCGTCTGACTTCGTCCAGACTCGGGGTGAAAGGTGACTGATCATCCTGGAGCGTGACTTCAGCCTCAACCTCCCCACAAAAAAAAACAGGGTCGAGAAGGAGGACCGGACACCCGAGGCTGGTCGTCTCAGCGCTGCGATCCAAACGAACAGGTGAGAATCTGAAAATGTTTCTACGGTAACAGAATTAAGAAGTTTGACACATTTAATTAAGTGGAATTGAAAGAGGTAATGATTGGCAGTATTAGCAGACCCCGAAAAGTCTGTGGGAGAAGACTTAAGTGAAGTCTTCACGGGTCTGGGACCCGTGTTTTTTGTTACGTTTACGTGTTACGTTTAACCAAGGTTAGGGCAAAAACCTGGAAGAGAAGTTGACGAATTTCTCTTGACTACTAAGACCACAGTAGGGACGAGTGGGAACAGTAAGGAGACTGTTCAAGGGTCAGGGACCCTGAAATTACTGTGTGAAGTAGGTCTGAATCGTGTACACGTCGGGAAAATACGGATCGAGCCTCTTGAGTTTTCACTTTTAAAAAAAAAAAAAAAAAGTAGGAATATTAGGCATAAGCAAATTGAATAAGCAGCATTTGGGGTATAAAATACAGTTGAAGAATAAAAGTTAAGCAAATTGAATAAGCAGCATTTGGGGTATAAAATACAGTTGAAGAATAAAAGTTAAAATCCAAAAAATAAAAGGAAAAAAAAAAAAATATATATATATATATATATATATATATAATAAAATCTTACACAAAAAATTTCTGTACACAAAACTTAAATTATAATTACAATGGGTCAATCTGGGAGTAAAAGTAAATGCAAAGATGACGATTGTGGTTTGAACGGTCCTAACATCACATATATGAAAGTGAACTACGGCGAGACATCTGTGTCCCAACTCAGATATTGGGTGAGGGAATGTGGTTTTCCTCAAACAGGCAGTTTTAGCTTGAGACAGTTCAACTGAGAGAGAAGCTAGAAGAAAAGGAGAAAGAGACAAAAGGTAGAAGAGGAAAAGGAAAGGTTAAGCCAGATTGGAAAGCATTTAGTTTGTGGATGGAAGAAGCACAACGTAGGACAGGAAAAACCTCACTTGTGTCTCAGTGTCTCAAATTGCCAGATCCCGACCTCAACTGTGCGCCGCCAAGAAGACGACGACAGCAAGCCCAGGCACCAGCCATTCCAGACGCTCCAGAGCCGGAGCCAGAGGGGGCTGAGGGAGGCCCATTGCCCACTGACAATGCTTCCACTGCACCTCCGCCGCCATATCTCGACAATCAAATAAATCAGGCGCCAAGGCAACAACCACATCCTGATCTGCCAGAATCATCAAGCACCTGGTCCCCCTCAATAACGCGAGCTGGACTGAAATACAAGGCAAAGAACGATAAAACAGTGACCATGCCAATGGTAGAGGTGTCAGGTCCCGACGGTCCAGTTCTGGTCCACAGACCATGGACCACACAAGACATCAAGGATGCCATGACACACCTTCCTAGCCCAAACGATGGAGGCCAAGTGTTTGCTGCAGAGCTGCTCACATTCTGCAGAGAATTCAGGCCTACTACATCTGAACTGAGACGACTGCTGATGGTGAAAATGGGCACTGGATGGGCAAAAGTGTCCGCAGGATGGCCAGAAGGAGATGGGAGACTGGTTACACCCACTTGGGATCATGATAATAATGCAGCTTACAGAGGACACATTACTGGTCTTTGTGATCGCATACGAGAGCAGTTTCCTATAAGAATGGACATGGCAAAAATATCATCTTGCAAGCAGGAAGATGGCGAATCTGTCAGCCAGTATCTTGTTAGACTGACTGCAATCCACAATGTCCACAGTGGACTGACACCACCTGCCAACCTCAATGCTAATGAAGTTGGGGCGTGGGAAGCTCACCTGCGCAACAGCTTTCTCAACGGCTTGAAAACAAATTGCTGACATGGTGAAACTCACATGCATCACATGGGACATGTAAATTGACACTCCTCGAAGCCCATGCAGTCCATGCAGAGAAAACACTCAGAGACAGTGCGAAAAGAAAATCTGACAAACAAAACAAAGATCTGCATAGAGCCACTCTGACCATGTTCCAAGGCCACTTCCGGGGCCGCGGACGAGGGCAGAATAGGGGACGGGGCCGAGGCAGAGGAAGAGGACAAGACAGATACGATCCAGAAATCTGCTACAAATGTGGGAAAAGAGGACACTGGGCCAAGGAGTGCTGGGAGAGGGAAAAAGGAGAAGAGAAGGCAGACTGATGCCAGGCGGACGCACAGGAGAGGGAGGGGGAGGCATCCTGCTCCACACTGCGACTCAACAACATTCCTTCCTGTTATCTACATGCTGTCCAATAAATCGGATGTCATGTGTCTCTTGGGAATTTCCCTAGTGTCAACACCAGACGGTGTTGTGGTAAAGCGCACGGCAGATCTTGAACCTCCCATGGCACATTCTCTGGTTAAATTTAGCCTAGATGCACTGCTGTATGTATACGAGTGGATCCTCTGCCCATCTGCAGTGATGTCTGTCAACAGGGAACTGATTGAAAAAGCACAGGCACTCACACTGAACACGAACACAGAGTACATGAACACACAGGATTTGCATTGCACAGCACATGTGTCAATAGGGCCAGATAAGGATTATGAGAAACAGTGGTTCAGATTACATCACACAGAGGAGAGGCTCACTCTCGCTCATTTGTTTTGGACAAGTCACAGATGTGCAGTTGTGGTAAATTTACCTAAAACTGAGATGCCGCTGTATTTCTCTGATTATATGGGAAACCATACACTTTTTGATGTGACTGGATCAACACCACGTGTTTCTCTGGCAAAACACAAGCTTGATAAATGGCAAGATTTGGGTCCATGGATGAAAAAATGTGTGCAGGCTGATGTGTTGGAGCCCACTGTGGACCCCCACATTCAGTTTAATCCTTATTTGAAAACATACAGGCAACGTTTCACTTCAGTAGTGCAGGCTGTTAGATCAGTTGAATTGGTACCACAGACAAAGTTCACAACTGCATATTTGTCTGATTCCAGTGACGTCACTTCACATCCAGCCCTACAGGAAGTCCCTAAGACACTGTGGGCGACAGGTAAACATGATGTAGGCCTAATTAAAGGTATGGCGCCAGTGGTCATCACTCCAAAATCAGATTACAGACCACATCAACATCAATACCCTCTGAAACAAGAGGCCATCGATGGAATTATACCTGTTTTAATGATTTATTGAAGGCAGGGGTAATTGTTCCGTGCACAAACTCTCCAGTTCGAACTCCAATTTTTCCAGTGAAGAAAATTAGAGACCAAGGTCAACCAGATGAGTGGAGATTAGTTCAGGACTTACAAGCTGTAAACAGCGCAGTCCAACAGCGAGCTCCAAATGTTCCTAATCCATACACCATCCTGTCTCAGGTGCCACCAGATGCTAAGTGGTTTTCTGTTGTTGATTTGGCCAATGCATTTTTTAGCGTTCCAGTGCACCCAGACAGTCAGTATTGGTTTGCCTTCTCCTTTAAGGGGAGGAGTTACACATTTACGCGCATTTGCCAAGGATTTTGCGAATCCCCAACCATTTATAATGAAGCGCTCAAGAACAGTCTGAGCTCACTCACACTAACACCAGGAAGTGCACTCCTGCAGTATGTTGATGATTTGATGATTTGTGCTCCCACTAAGGAACAGTGTGAAATTGACACTGCTGCCTTACTCAAACATTTGGCAGAACAAGGCCACAAAGCTAGCAAATCAAAACTGCAGTTTGTACAACAACAAGTGACATTTCTGGGACATGTGATCACAGCAGAGGGCAAATCCCTCTCTCCCAAACGAGTACAATCTGTACAGAACATTCCTAAACCTGTCACT